>CAUYTI010028611.1:0-24684 GCA_963575145.1 Galago senegalensis
GTATAAAGAGTTTCCTTATGTTTTAAAGAGTTGTATAGTATATAATATTTTCTGAGTAGCTATATCAATGTAAGATTGTTTTAGATTTATATAGCATCCTCTCTACTGCTATTTCATAAATATTTAACATTTTTGAGTTTCAAAAAAAAAAAAAGAATATAAATGTTTTAACACAATAACTAAGGAAATGACACGAAACCTATGTTAACCAGTTTGATAAAAATATTTCAGATTGTATATACATAATATATATATGTATATAAAATCTTACCCTACTATAAACACACAGACACACACACACACATATATTTACAGAGGTGCCAAAAAACATTTACACATTTTAAGAAAGGAAAAAAACTGTTATAAAATTTATATACTCAATATATATCCATAATAAAAAATGAATACACCTCATGTTAGCATCTCTTGTAATTGCAGAAGTCAAATGTGACTTGAGTATTACAAATTTAATACATTTTTTTCCTTTGTTAAAATATGTCTACATTTTTTGGCATGTTCTGTGCATGGGTGCAGGTGCATACACCCACACCCACATAATATTCGATTCAGTCCTGTGGATTAACAAGTTGCAATTTGTACTGGTACTCTTTGTACATATTATCAATATGAACAGACGTAAAATATTTCCCTATTTTTGAAAAGTCTGTGTTACTTTTGGTTTTGAGCAAAATATTCAAACGAGAAAAAAGATAAAACACTGATTTTCAAAAACTGTACCTGGGCCCCTTGGTTTGTGATTATTAACTAATCAATAGACAATCTTCCTTTCCAGGGATGCATAGAAGCAGACATTTATTAAGGAAATTTACGGACATTCACCTACAGTAATTGATACAGGCTTCACTATAGAAAATTACATTTTAATGACTTTCTGTTCAAGTTACATGAATTTTATGTAAGGAAAAGCTTATGAAGTCTAAGATTTTCTTTCTACTCAAGTTATTAAAATTTGTGTTTGAATATAGTTCCTTTCATTAACATTAAATCAGTTAGCTTTAATTTATGAGAAAGGGCTGCTAAGTTTTACCACAATAGTTTGCACAGTTTTAATTTGCATTCATGAAAAAACACAATAAATTAATTTGCTACTTGGAAAGAATTTGACAAATGCATTAATCATGAAGAAACTGAATCCAGCTTTCTTTACTCTTTCTTACAAAGATAGATGTAAGAGATGAGACTACTGATTTAGCATTCTTTAAGCAAAATGAGATATAATGATAATAATGGAGGTATTCATAGAACTGGAGAATTGTAGAGCTGGAAGGGACTTTAGAAATTCCCTGGTTTAACAAATAGGGAAAGATCAATTCAGCCTCCCAAACAGTCCATAGAGCAAAACAGTAGGGATTATTTTCATTTTTTCCATTAAAAATGACCACAAAAGTTAGAATTACTCGAGTACTAATTTGGCCTTTAAATTACTCCCCTGCCCCCACGATCACTCTTCTTGTCCCTTATGTTTTGAGAGCATAGTTTGAACTCAGGTGCTAAATCATAACATGAAAAACCTATTGCACTATTTAGATTTTTTAAAAATTACATGGAAACAGCACTAAAACTGTTCCCAACACCTACACTCGCACTGATTCTTTTGACAAGTCAATGAAATATTGTCAAACACATTCACAAGTTTGTATCACTGTGAAAAGGTTTGGATAAAGAAACATTCAACAACAATATGTTACATTGCAAATATTTCTCTTTTTTTTTTTTTGGGTCATTTTAGTCTGTTAGCATATATAGTTCCAGTTTAAGATCATCTTTATGTTTGTACATTGCTTGAAAAGGTTTTCCATACCCTTAGAACATACACCATAGCGGGGTTCTTCTATATTACCTCCCACTGCTTTTTGTTAATTTCATTTTTTTTGTATCATTAAGAAAATACAAAAGAAGTTACTGAAAGCAACTGTAACGACAATATTCTAGGCAAATGTTCTAACTTCATGAAGCATTTTTGAATGAAATGTAATCCCAATTTTGGATCAACATACACAGATGCACATTATAAGTGTGTATATACTTTGATGTATATATGCATAATATTTACTACGAGGTTACATGAATAGAAATGGATCTATTATCAATTAGTATTGCTATATAGTAATTTTAGTTGATTACTATATAGTTGATATAGTAATTTTAAATTATGGGGACACTTCATTAAAACCACTTTGTTATTATTAGAAACACTTCTATCTTTAACTGAAGTCTTAGATAAGAAAATATTCTAAGCAACTATAGACTCATCTTAAAAAACTGAAAAGCTTTTAGCAATTCACTCGTTATGTTGGATTCATGAAAATTATTCAAATTTTCCCTTTTCTGTGGGGTAGAGAAACACTAACATCTGGGGGGTAGGAAGAGAATAAGCCAAGTACTCACCATGTGTACCATACCCTTACCAGGCATGAGTATTTTCCTTGTGCTAAAAATTCTAAGTTCTTTTTATCCCATCGGGTCTTTGTTCCTGTAGAACTTAATTCATCCTCCTTTTAACTTATGACTCTCTTCTCTATATATTAGTTTTTACATAAAAGAACTGACCTTACTTCTTGTTTTCTTATGAGCTTTAAAACTTTAAAATCTGGTCTTATATTACCCCATATGTCAGCATGAAGGAGTCAGTAATGATGGGGTATTTTTGCTGAAGATAATCCTTGCTGACTTCTGAGAAAGCAGACTATCCTGATTGCTTCATTTACGTACCTAAAACTATCACATTGTTTTATTTTAAAGTAAATTTAATTTTTCTGGGTTATTTATTTTCAGAAAATTTTAATGATATTAAATTTTAACTGATACATATAAGCCACCTTCATCTGTTATCTTTATTACAACATACAAATCCCGAAATTACAGTGTTTTGCTAGAGGGTAAGGATTAAAATAAAAAATGTTTTCCCAAACTCAATGTCAAACAAACTCTCTCTCTATATATATCTCTTCAGAATTTCTTCACTTCAAGCAAATCTTAGTGCTAAAACCTTTGGTGAGCATGGGGGCAAGGCTGACCAAACCCTCACCTACCACCCGAGGTGTCAAAAATCCCTAAGGTGGGGAAGCAGAAACATTTGCACTCATAGGTTTGAAACATTGGCATTTCTGTTAACCCTGAATTGCCCACAGCATTCAGCTAATATGTTTTCATTTTCCAATATTTGAGAATGCAGAGCTATAAAAAGGTTATTAAACCTGGGATAATCCCATCGGAAAACAAGGGATTTGCCAACATTTCACACTGACACGACTTATCAGTGAACTTAACTCCTACATGAAGTCCAGTTCATTAACATTATATTCCTTCTGGGATTAACGCTGGGTACACTCAGGGGCCACCTGTCACGTGTTTGCAACACCTGAGCAATCTCCTTAAGCAGCAAGCCCTACCCATGTCCTAGCCCTGTCCAAGCTTCTTTTTTCTCTGCCACACATTGGAAGAATAAGAGTCGTCTTGGCCACACACTAAATACACAAACACTAACAAAAGTCAGTTAGTGATAAGAGCTATGTGCATACTTTCCATGATATCTGACACCACAGATAAGGAAAACAGTCCTCACAAAATCAGCATGCAGTCCACGGCTGTAGGTTGCACACCCCTGGATTCCAGAAGGTAAATGAGGACTGTATTGACAGTCTTCAATATGGTAAAACCTGGAGCCACGGAGGCAGCAGGTGCAAAGGTATATAAGAGCCTCAGTGTTGAAAGTTACCATAGCTTCTTCATCATTATTAAAAGAAAAGAGAGCTAATTTCTATGGTTTTCTTTTTCATCTTGTTAAAAAAAAAACTGCTTTGTTGAGATAAGATTGACATGCCAACAGCTGTACATATTTCTTTTTAATCCTTAAATACATTTTAGTTCCTATATAAACTTTCAAGACAACAAATACCAGTAACTACAACCTAAACCCATCTCCTTCAGACTATAATTAGTTTCCTATTTTCTCTTTGCCATTCTTCCTCTGTCTCCTTTAAAAACACCCCCTTTAGTTCCCAGCTTCCTGTACTTTAAAAAAGCAGGTGGTGCGATGCCTGGTATTTGACATTTTTGATTAAATAATAGCATTATCCAAACCATCTTTTATTCTTCGGGGACTTCCTTTTATGAAACTACAAAAATATCTACTAAAATCACTCTAAAGCGATCTTATTCTCTGAGCAACTTAGGCTGTCATATCATCATTTGATATTGTCGAACTTAGGAATTTTCAGATGGTTTCAATAACCATTTCTGTTCTTGTACTATTCCTAACTTCTCATTCTAGTTTGCAGATAATTTACATTTAAATATCTTATATATATATATATATATATACACACACACACGTCAGTTATAGAAATAAGTACCAGTATTTTGAATCCTCTTAACATCGTTTTTACTCTTAAAAACTGTGGTTTGCAATTTAAATACTAATATCTATATAATATTGGGTTCAAATGACTTCTTTTTATGTGCATTGAGAGGAGCTCCCACTCTTATTAGTGTTTTCATCTAATGCTATGAAGGTAATTGTTTTTCAAAGCACACTGGAAATGAATCCAGATTTTGGTTACCCACACAAGGTCACTCTAGGGGACACCTTAACTCTATTCTAGGCCCTTTGGAACTGTACTTCCACTTCAAAGAATTCCCCCACAGGCCTTTCGCAAATGAATCTCATGCCCAATCTGGCTAGATGGGTTCCTCTAACCCTCTCGGATTCTGAGAGTCTGTAATGCAGGTATAAAATTATACTATTCCCCTGCAAGGGATAGTTGAGTGTATCAGAATTCTAATTAATCTTACTCCCTCATGCCCACAATTAGTCTTTTGCCATTTCTTTGGAGGTACTTGTGCTAATTTGGCTTTGCTGGCCTGAGTAGCAGCAGTGATGACCGAGGTGAGGACAGACACCTCTCAGCACAACTCCACCTGCCCGGTAGGATCAGAATGTGGTTCTGTCCACCAGAGAGGAGGAATAAGAAGACAGCATCCACACAACACACCAGCTCTCGACATTTCCAGCCACACTGCTGTCTTCCTGTTACGTGGACAGTGGGGTCTATGGCAACTTGACTTCCCTTTCACTTTTGCATAAGATTTTGTATGGCATGGATGACAATTACTTTTTGCAGCAGAAATATGGCTGAAAAAAATGGTATTCTATTAGAAAAAGATAGAGATACTATAGCTTGCTAATAATTTCAGTGTGCTACTCCCAAGCTCACAAGTGGTGAGACTCTGTCTCTTAGATGGTATTTTATATCTCACTGGGTTTCTCTAGTGTTATTGTTAAGCATTACCATAGTCAGTTTTCAGATTAGACCTGTCATCTCACCCATTGCCCTTGGGAAGAATGACCACACTGATTTGCCCATTACAGAATGGATGAGAACAGGTACAACCACCATAATGTGTATGGTTATTATGTGCCTACACCAGGCCAGACTGAACCTGAATATTAAATACATTATCTTTGACCCTCAACAAAATCTGGAAGATAGTTGCCATTACCTTATTTTTCAGGTAAGAAAACAGTCCTGAAAGAGGTCACAGATTGCTAAATCATAGCAAAGGGTAGAACCATGTTTTGAATCCTGTCTGTCATTCCACTCTGCCATGTTGCCTCTCAGCACATCTGCAATGATTCAGAGCAACGGTTCTCAACTCTAGGGACCCTGTTCCCCTCTTTCAAACACATTCTGTAGCAACTCATTATGTGAATAGAAATAACACATATCTACCTAAACAATGTTCATTAAAGTAATATTGTGGTCTAGCTGCAATCTATGATTGAAATAAATGGAAAGCAGCTTAAAATAAACTACTGTGTACTTCCATGGACAGTGCTTACACGTAGCTTTATTAGAAAGTAGTCAGACATTTTCATCTATTTATAGAACCACCATGAATTCTTCTGTTATAAATTCAGATGTTAACAAGTACCTTTTTTTTGCTGATTCAGTTGCCATTGAAGTGGTTTTTAAAAACTCCAGAAAGATTCTAAATAAACATTAACAAGTATAATATTAATGTAGTCTACTCTAATATGAAGTCAGTAGATGACCTAATACATACCCTCGTAAGAGAAATACTCAAATCAATTAAGGTGGGGGGGGGCAGGGGAATGAGGGAGCAAGGAGAGGGGAGGAGGGTGTATGGCACACCTCTTGGGTGGGACACAATTATAAGAGGGACTTTACCTAACAGATGCAATCATTGTAACCTAGTTCTTTGTACCCTCAATGAATCCCAAACAATAATTAAAAAAGTATAATCCTTTAATGAGTTACATACAGTGGTTCTATTTCTGAAAAATTTATCATACATTAAAACCATAAAAATTGAGTGTAAAACAGAAGTTCCAAGTTCAAACAATTTTGTAGTTTTTGTATTTAGCTTTGTGACTATCCAGTAGATATGCTAAAATGGTAAGGGATATAGGTTGATTCTTCATTGTGTGGTACTGTTCTGTGTGCTACAGGCCTTGTAAAATCCCTGCCACCAGCCTACGAAATGTCTTTACAGTGACCCCAGTTCTTATAAAAACCTAGGCTGTCTTGGAAATTGCTGGCAAAATTTAGGGGAAAGTATTGCTCACACTGAGAATCACTGTTGCAAGTGTGTTCCTTTGGCTAAGATGTGAAAAAGAAAAGTGGTGAGCCCCAGCTTACTCTGCCTTTGCACCATAGCCTATCAGAAAATGAGGATGTCTTACCTCATCCTTTGTATAAGACCTCAGTTCCCCACTATAGAGGTGAGGGTCCTCATGACATAGCACCCCATTTTCCCCGAGAGAGAGAATAAGGAGAAGTTGAAGTGTCTTCTGTAATCCAGCAGCTATAGTTGCATGCTGTGACTCCTGGTTTTATTCTAGTTGTTAGGAATAACTCACTAAGTCACTCAAGGGGTCGGGAATTAGGCCCTGCCTTTTGAAGGGAAGAGTATCAAACACTTGTGGACATATTTGAATACCATCACAGTCATCAATGCCAAGCACAAGTTGTCTCTGTTTGGAAAAAGAAAGATCTAAATGATCAATAGGATTATCACACAGCTTCACGCCTAAGGTAACATAGGCGTGAAGCTGTGGGAAGTAATGTGAGAAGAATGGCTGTCAGTGAGTCTAGATTTTTTAACTTGAATTAGGAAGAATGGGATGGGACTGAGAGGAAAAGAGGATCCTGAGGGTCACAGGCACGTGAGTAGACTGGTAAGGCAACTATAAATTTCATGGTATAAGGTTAAGGGCTAAATGACTTGTTGTCTACCCCCCCCAACATCTAATTGATATGTTGAAATTTCAGTCTCCAATGTGATGGTATTAGTAGGTGGTGCCTTGTGGAAATGATTAGGTCATGAGTGAGGTTAGTGCCTCTAGAAGAGAGACCCCAGAAATGTTTTCCACTCCTTTCCCCCCAGGAGACTCACAGTGAGAAGAGGGATGATGGCATCTATGAACCAGGAAGCAGGGGCTTCACCAGGCACCACAGCTGCCAAGAACATTGATCTTGGATGCCTTAGCTTGTAGAATTGTGAGAAATAACTGTTTGTTGTTTAAGCTACCCAGTGGGACTTTCGATACAGCAGTGTGTTTGGACGAAGACTATCTCTATCCATCTATACATATGTGTGTATATATGTATGTACATATGTATACATGTATAATATCACATATACATATGCTCATCCAGTATGGTATCTGTAGCACAGAGCTTCATACTGTCATCACTTTATGTGAAGAAAAACAGACGACATTCACTGTGATTTTTAAATGTTTACACTTTCTGATGATAGACTTAGCTGGAAATAATTAGACATGTGGAAAGTTCCAAAATGCCTTCTGTACCTATCAGTGGAGAACTCTGAGCTCAGATCATAATGAGTAGAGCAGAAATGGGGGAATTAGAAAACATTCCCCAGTCTGCTGCACGTCCTCCGGGCTGAGGGAACCCATCGTTTCTTACCAAGTATGTTCCATTTAGCATTTTAGCTAGTTTTCCAATTTAGCTAACTTTTAGGTTCTCTTGTTAACTTATTCACTTGTGCGCCCAAGGAGAATTTGAACACCTCATTCGCATAATCACAATCTGGTGACCCCTTATCTTTTGAAGATCTGCATGTATAAACTCAGAGCAATGTCTGAACAATGTGGCCCTCCATAGAAGAATTCTTCTTCTCATGGGGTATGTCTGTGAAGTGTTAACTACCGAGTCAGGTCCAATCATTTTAGCCATTCACAGTCACGTTTTCAGGTGTGCTAATTATCTGGAAATATCATATACATTTATAAAGTGAAAAGATCCACAGGTTCCCACTGTTGATCAGAGTTATAAGACACTTAAACAATTTCCCTGCCTATTCAGATTCTGTTCATTTCTCCAGACTCAGCTCAAGAACCAACTTCTCCAGTGAGCTGAGCTTTTCTGAATACCATGGACTTCACTAAAATTTCTTTCCTTCTGAGCTTCCTTCTGAACCTAAAGCTTGTACTGTACAATTTGCCCCTTGGTGGTTTTTTTGTTTACTGGTGTTTTTTTCTTTATTGCTGTTTTATCAGCTAAGACTAAAGAGGATCTGGCTGTGTGTTTTATGCCTCCTTAGCACCCTAGAATGCCTAACCCCGCTACACCTCTACCATATAAATACTCATTGATTAATATAAAGGATCTGATTATTTCTTAAAAGGTACTGAAAAAATTGCCTTGAAATTATTTAATTTCCTCCCAAGTATTTCTTAACCTCATATTCATGAGGAATGTAGCTAGCACTAATTTGTTGATCTGTGTAACTACTTAGAGGGTTAAAAGAAGATACTAGAAATCAATTTCTGTAAGCTAGAACATATATTGCTCAGATTTCAAATTCTTTGTTTTATAATAGCAAGACAAGAAAACATTTTGAAAAAAAGTTTAAATGCAGTATCAATCATTATTGCTGGGACCTCTGATTTGCCGTTTTAGCAATTATTAGAAATAGAATTTGATATAAGAAAATTCAGACAATCAAAGAATACTTAATAGTACTTATAATAGCAGTGATTTTTGTTGCTCTATTTATTTTGTTACTTGTCTACGTGGAGAATTCCAGAAGAGCAAGAGCTGGGCAGAACTGAAATTCTCAGGCCCTGTAGAAAATTTTCATTCAAACATGAGGAAAATACCTATCTGGTAAGCTATTTCACATGGTCTTCTAGGAAATGACATTTGAGGAAAATAAGGATTTTCCCTTTAAAATATATTAATCACACACGGACTTTTTATTCCATGAAAAGTAATAAATTTAAACAATCTCCCTCAATGAAAATGAAACAAAACATAAAGAACTTCTGCACACTGAGCTGACTTTCTCATACTTTGTTAGTGGAGCCCATAGAAGCACTCTGAAGGGTGAATATCATGACCCTATTTCACAGGGAAAGAGACTCAGAGTCCCCGAGGTTGCCCCAGGTCTCCCAGCTGGCAAGCCTGAAGTTGGAATCAGAACCCATTTCAAAGCCCCACAGATTTACAGTGTTTGCACCGTTGCCGTGCACGGGCTGACTGCACAACCTGCACGGCTGTGGATGGCAGCTCTCTTCATTTGCTTTGTAAAAGTGGGATTTAATTTTTGTGCTACATTGAAGGATAATTTTTGAGCCGCATTTAGAGGCCTGTCCTGAACCTGATCCTCCTAAGTGTTGTAAGTACCCAGATGGAAGGAAAAGGAGAGCTGTTAGAAGCATGAGGTCAGGGTACCCTCAAAGCGTAGGATGATAACCTTCTCTTGGTCAGGAAAAGATCTCCCTGCAAAGAGAAGGTCTGCACTCCCAGAGATGTGATTTGTATCAGTATTGAGAGGTCCCAGGCAGACACGAAGTACCTGAGGAGCTGGAGTGTCTGGAAGTCTGTGACATCAGGATTTCTCCCCCAAAGAGGTTTCCAAATAAGACTTTATGAATTCTAATATATGTGGAGTTACAAAATGGAAATCTGTACAAAAATAGGATTTGCTTTACAGAAATTTACCGTGCAGGCAAGTGCTATAACATATAATCCATAAGGTGAGGGAGAGCTGACATCACAGCATACGCTCCCTGTCTGTGTGTCTGTGCAAATCCACTTGCTTAAATCTTACATTTATAACCAATCTGACTCTTGGTTCTGTGTTGGTGCATGACCAGTGGACCAAGAATATTTCACACAAAAGGTCTCTGAGGGCCAAGGCTATGTCCACTCCACTTGCTGTATGGAATAGCAGTTGGACCCAATAGGCACTGTCGGTATTTGGGGTTAGTAATTATGATTAGGCTATAGCTTAAATCTAAAGCAATTCAGCAGTAAAGTTGATACTAAAATGTAGGGTCATTGCCTCCTAGCAGTTACAATCTAATTACTGGGGCGTCAGTGTGATACTGAGATTTTAAGGAAGGAGATTGCCCTTTAAAATGGTCCATTCAAAATGGAAAGCCTTCTAGACAAACTTGTGAGAAGGAGCTGACTCACTAATGTGCCTGCAAACACTTTAAAACTATACTTTAAATGATGCTCTGCTTTGAACAGATAATTGGCCCAATTCTTCCTTCTCTCTATCTGTAACTCCCATTGAAATCAATGAGAATTGCATATTCAAAAGGGACCAGAGAACAAAGTTGCAGGTTGAATTAATGGGCTAAAGGACTGCAGATCTCTTACAGCTTGTGCAATTAAATTGTGGCCTCATACAATTCTCTGGGGTCACCAGCAATTTGCTGGCCTAGGAAAGCCAGCTGACTTCCCTTTCAGAGGTGTCACAATTTATAGCACGCATTTTCTTAGACATTCACATGTGATCCATCTCAGCTAAAAATCTACCTCCTAACTCTAATCTCTTTAGAACCTAATACCTTGGAGTCTGGGATTTCATTCACATGCTGTTAACACCCACGAAGATCATCAATCAGTCAGGAGGCAAAACCTCCGTTTAAAAGTCATACGCAAGTGAGCACAGATGAAAATCTTATTTTTCTATAAAAGTACTTTATGCATTACATATGTACACAGTATATGATAATTTTACTTGCTGTCTTTCCCAAATAGAATGAAAACTCCAACTGGAAAGAAGTTTGCCTTATTTACCATCACAACCACACTTGACCTTGGTCTGGTTGTAGTTATCAAATATTTTTAATTGCCAAAACATTTCCAAGCATATTTGACTCGATGCTTCTAAAACCACAAGAACAGTATCTTGCTATTTCCCTTTAAACTTTCTTATTTTCTCTACTGAAGCCTGAGGTGTTATTTGCTGACCACCCACTATAAGCTGGTGTCTCTCTGCATACTTCTTGTTCAGTGAATTTTCACAACAGTGGGGTGGGAGATGTTTTGCATTTTTATATTTTTATTACATATAGTTTAGAAATGGAGGCTTAGAGAAGTTAAATCACTTTGCCCAGGACACAGAACTAGGAATTAGGAGACTTGATGTTCGAATCCTCTAATGATGCCAAAGCCTACTCCTTTATCTCATTGCTTAACATTTGAAAAACAGGGAAAGGGAACATTTTTATAAAATGGAAATGTCTCAATCAGTTAACAGTAAGGAAATGATGACTATGACGTGGCTCCCTGCTTGGGGAAGTGTGTGTATGGCCTAGGCGTCCAGATAAGATGAAAGGGAATAAAGTTACAAGAAGGAAAAGTTCCAGGCCCAGCTCTCCAGCAGAAACCCAGGAGTCACCTTGAAGGCCGCCGTTCTGGTCACTTGCTCACTGCTAACAGCAGGACTCAAGCTGGGTAGAGATGTGGCATAAACATATATCCATTCGCTTTGACGCATTTGGTGGCCTATTCTAACCCCTAAATCCCTGCTCCTTTTGGTCAAGATGACCTCAGAATTTCAGCATTTCCACATGCTTAATGGACTGTATCAGATCAGAGTTCCTCCTCTCTGCCCATGTCCGTCTCCAGCATTTTCTGCTTTCCCTGACACACCATCCTTCCTGATCTCCCTGTCAAGTGTTTTAAAACGATCCCAATTCCCACTTTATCCTGGAAAACTTTATCATGGTGGAATCACAGCTTGGGGCCTCCAGGAGTGGTCTGGACTTCCCTGAAGGGTGAGCTGTGCACTGCGCCTCCTGCTGCTGTCTGCACCGCCTGGCATGGTCCTACCCTCTGGGGGATGCTTCCACCCTCCGTCACTGGGCCATATGGGGAGAGCTGGGAGGCACGTCACTGTATCCCTAGAAGGGGAAAGCCATCTAGGAGTTGGAGGCAGCGGTAATAAGAAACCCTGCCATTTATTGTTTGCTCCGAGCCAGGCAGCATGCTAGTGGAGCCCTTTATCTGGCTTATTTCATCAGTCCTCCCCTGGCCTGTAAGAGGTAGAAGTTACTAACCCTGTTTTATAGTCAAAGAAACTGGCTTTACAGCAGTTAAGCAGCTTGGCTAGGGATTTGCAACTGGTAGTGACAAAACTGGGATGTGGATCAGGTATCCTGACCCCAGCGCCAGCGCTTTCCCACAGGGCTGCAGATGTGAGTGTCAGCTGGTGGGGGTGGAGATCATCAAGGGACTCCGGACTGTGTTGGTAGAAGGCATCGTAACTAGAGTTAGGGTAGGGAGGGCAGTGGGGGATAAGAATGTTCTGTATGTGTAAAGGAATGAGAATTACAAATCCGTTAAAATATCGTCTGTGTACACCGCAGTTCAGCTTAGAAAGTGCTTTCCCAGGTTGCTGTCGGTCCCACTAACCGTTTTCTCCCTTCAGCGCCTGCACAGTGTGCTGCCAGCGGTGGCGCCGTCGCAGCGTCTTCACCCCACGCGGTTGTAACGCTGCGCATCTCACAGCTCTGCCAGGGAGGCCAGCACGTGGGGAGGGCGGGGCGCTGGACCCTCTAGTGACTTTGGAACAGCCAGGTCTGGTCCTCAGTGCTGTGCTACCCCCTGCCTCCTGCGCCCCCTCAGTGTGGGAGGTGACCAGGCACCTTGCTACCATGCGAAGAGAGATTTCTTTCTTGCAAGAACTTAGGTGAGAGAATCATGATTTTACATTTGCCATGTTCTTAAATATTCTTTGCGTTATTATGACATACCACACAGCTATGTGATAATTCACATAAATTCTTCCTAATGTTCTTTATCTCAATTTCCGATTTTCCACTATTATAAATGATGCTGTGCCGACCATCTCTACTTTTTTTTTTTTTTTGGAGTATTTGACTAAATTTATGATGGCTTCCTTAAGGTAGATTCCTAAAAATGAAACTGAACCCAAGAATATGAACAATTTTGAAGTTTTTGCTACATAGTTCCAGTTTATTGTATGGAAAGACGTATCATGCTACCCCTCTACAAGCAGTGTTTAAACACGCTTATTCCATCATATGACTCTCCCACATGTAATATATTTAATTTTTCACTAATTTGACAGATGAAGATTGTTTTAATATATATTTTATTGTCTACTAGTTAGACTATAGTCTTTTTATATTTTTTTCTTAGCCATTGGTTTAGAATACACTGCTTTTTTGTGTTTTTTTTCTTTTTGTACCTATATGTTCAGCTTTCCTTATTGATTTCTGTGACTTTTCCTGTAATAAAATAATCTGTGTTTCATTATATGCGTTTATAATATTTCCTGATCTCCCTTCTCTAGCTTCCTCTTGATATCTGCATTGTCAATAAGGACTTCTAGACGTAGGCTGCACTGCCTCCTGTAGTTCTCCCAGCCAAATGCCCCAGCAGGTGGGAAACTCTGTAAGTCAGAAGCCCAAGATTAAATTATTTAATAGTCTAACGTTAGCACATGGTGTGGTGGTGAGAAAAATAGTACATAAAGGAAGCTTACCATACGGGGCTCTATGAAGGCATGCAGACATAGGAAGTGAATCACAAGTGTTTACTTCCCAGGCTTTAAACTTTCCAAATGATTATGGAATGAGTTACTGAAATCATAGGCAGCTCAAATAAGGAGAAAGAAAGAGACTTATGGGATAGTGCCTGGGAAGAGCAAGGCTGCAGCTCCTTAACGGTAGAAACAACCTGCCTTTTTCTTGTGTACCCAGATGGCTGCTAAGGGTGCAACGGAGGATGAGTAGAGGGATGGCCACGTCCTTCTCTCCTGACTGCCATACGTGCTGGCTCTGTAACTTTGGACAAGTCAATGGCACCAATTGGTGAAATTAAAACTCAACTTCATCATCTATAAAATGGATAGTACAGTGGGTTCCAATGAGATAATGATTAGGAAAACAACTTGTAAACTATAAAGCAAAAAGGAAATGCTAGTCTTGTGTTGCAGTGAAAGTGTTGCTGTAGTAATTAAGTGTCTTAAAAGAAAAATTCATTGGCAGGCAGGATAAGAAGTAGGACTTTTCTCAGATGTTTACTCTGGTTTCTTTTTGCTGCTACCCCACTGTATGATATACATTCAAAGGTTCCTAACTTTAGAGCCCTTATCCTGCATATATCCTGTATAATATGTTAAAAGTTATTAACTTTCACTAATGACTTTTCCTTAAAGTGTGCCTTGGGGTGTGGTGGTTATTAGGAGGAGCTTCAGAGACGAGAGGCTGAGTACAGATAATGGCTGGGAACTTCTTGCGTGTGAGTGGGGAGGGCTGGAGAGCATTTCAGCTCCTGAAACAGCTTCTTCCAGGGTCTGAAGTGAGAAAGGGTGTGGCCTGGGGGCTTCTCTGAGAGGGGGAGATAGATGAGCACCCTTGACATAACTTTTAAGAAGTAAAAGAGGTTCGCGTGAAGGGAATAAAGAGAAAGAGTGAAGCTGAGAATCTGGTAACAATAATGTCTTCCCTCTGTGCTTACAGCCCTAATTGCCTGGGCAGAACGGTCCGGGGGTTCAGGCATTTTCCTTCCATACAGAAGGGACCAGGCGAGGATGTAATGTCAGTGGTTGCTTTTGGTTGCCTTTGGCTGCTTTTTCACTGGATGTTGGTGTCATGGCATCTGGCACCTATGAAGAGGTGCAAGCCCTACTCCGTGAGAAGGCCCATGGCCTTCTCCCCCATCCCTCCCCAAATTGGACTGCAGTATCCTAAGTAGAGGCCAACTTCCCATTTGCTCACTCACTTTTTTTTTTTTTTCTTTTTTGGCATGGATCAAAGTTTATTGAGGATGCGAAAGTCAGGTTTACAGAGTGAGAGCAAGATATAGGCTTACAGAGCAAGATACATTCACTTTAGACAGAAACCTCCTCTACTGCCAGGCCATGTAGGCAAAGACGCCTAGTCACTCACTTTTAATGCCCACTGAGTGAAGTGGGGAATTGGTGATTCTCGACTCTCCCATCCATTTCACTTAGGAAAGATAAGGCTTATTAAGGCTTAAAACATTCTTCAGGCCAGTATCATTGACCATACCAAGTTATCTCTGATAAACTATGTTCTAAGCAAAAAAATTCATTTTCTCTGAATTTAAACATCTCTTCCTTTCCCAAGGAAAGATAATTCTCCTTTGGAAATAAAAAAAAAAAATCTCTCTAATGTTGGTTGACACTTGTGTCCTCACTTTTTTATTTATCAGAGTTACACTCACAGAATCTGAAGTCATCTCCTCTCTTTGGCACATCTGGCGTCTACAAGCAGGTCTGTTTTGTTGGAGGGTTGGATGCCAAGGAAGTAATGGAAGATGGAGCTGGAAAGCCGGGGAGGGGGGATCACATTTGAAAAGCCGCGTACCTATGCTGAGCAGTTTGGCCTTTGTCTTAGGCAGCCTTGATGGCAGTTTTAGAAATCAAACGAAATACTGATTCCTGCGTATGAAGCCAGAAAGCTACTGCTATTTGCATTTACTATAAAGAAATTGAGGCACACACAGATGAAGGAATTTGCTGAGGATATCACAGCTATGGACTGGCAGGTCTGACCCTGCCAGGTCGGTCTACCTGCTGCAGCTGTTGACATTGTGCACTGATAGGGAATAGGAGGAAGGGGCTGGGATTGAGCACAAGGAGAGAGGGGATTAGCCATGCACATTAGTAATTCACCCTAAGTCCTGAAAGGATTCTTTGCATGTTGCAATTTTCTAAAAAAAAAATATGTATATATATATTTTTTTTTCTGAATAAAAAGTAGTGAAAACACAGAGGAAAAGAAGAGGAAGAATGGTATGCAGGTCTGCAGACATGCGCGTGTACCCCACACACTGCTCCGCCTACCTGACAGGGTATTATTACCAAGGCAATGAAAGGGAGATAGTGAGTCACACAGCTTTCTTATTGTTAGGCTTAATAAAGCAGGACTGAGGAGAAAGCGAAGCAGTGGTAATTTAGGAGGCAGAATTAGGGGGATTAGGGAAGCTGTGATAGGAGAGGTGTGAGATGAACCAGACGTGCCTCTGAGGATCATTCCCACCATGTACTGGGTGGTTGCTCAGGGCCCTGGGAGTATCTGCACCCAGAGTTTGTCAGGTGGCTCTGTGGTAGGCAGAATAATGCCCCCCCCCCCAAGAACGCCTTTGTACTAATCCCTGGAATTTATCTTATATGGCAAGAGTCTTTACTAATGTGATTAAGGGCCTGAGATGGGAGATTATCCTGGGTTAACTGGTGGCCAATGCAATCACAAGGGTCATTAAAAATAGAAGAAGGAAGCAAAAAAGTAGGTAAGAGTGATGCAGTGTGAGAAAGACCAGGCCACACATTGCTGGCTCTAAGGGTGAAGGGAGGAGGCCAGGGACCGAGGAACGCAGCGGGTCTCTAGAACCGGGAAGAGGCAAAGGAACAGATTCTTCCCGGGAGCCTCCAGGAAGGAAGGAAGCTCTGTAGATGCAGTTTAGACTTCCGGCCTCCAGAACCGTCACATAATATATTCGTGTTGTGTTTGAAGCTGCCTAGGTTGTGAGAATTTGTGACAGCAGCAGTGGGAATCGAACACAGCCTCCTACGTGCTCAGAACTGTACTAGATGGAGAGAAGGAGGAGTCTTGGGATATTCAAAATAGAGCAAACTGGTGAAGGGCTCTAGTCTCGTGTTAACAAAATCCATGTTTTCTTTCTTCTGTTGCTTCTTATAGGAAATACTTCTTAAAATTAGCAAGTCAGAAAATGGAGAAGGAGAAACAGTTCAGGCATTTGCATGGTAATGCATTGGAAAATAGCTATTCATTTTTTTTTAAATTGGTTACTTTTGAAACTCATAAATAACACAGTGTATGCTTCCTCCTTTGCCTCATTTGGTGTGGCTCCTGTCCACAGGGAATGAAGCCGGCATCTTGCTGGGTAGTTTGTCAGGGCTTAAAATGCAGTGAGTCCCCAAAGGCCACTTTAAGACTACTGTCCTAGGCCCCTTTCCATGTCATACATAGTAAACATAGTAAAATGTACCCACATTAGATACGATATTGGATGATAAAATATTTGAAAAATTTTAAATCATTTCATTTACAAATATTTACCATAAGCATTTTATGTATGATTAGTTTTGACTCCTCAGTAATGCTTCTGCTTACTTGGGGAGTTTTAATGAAATGAGCAAATTAAACCTCCAGATTGTTTGCAAGAATATTGAAATGTTTATGAACACCAAATTGAACAGTAAAGTTGGCATTATGTCACATTTTATAGATATTCTTAATTTCAATTTCTGCAGTTTTCTTATCTTGAAGTAAAATTTTTGTTGCCGTTCTCAAGGCCCTATGCCCTTTGCTCGTACTACCGGATGAATAAAATGGTCCTAATGAACAAAAACAGCAAAAGAGCACCAACAACTAACTGAGCTCCACTCTATGAATGATTCTTTTATAATGTACACATATCAAGAGGGAAAGGTTAAGGTTACTATGGAAACCATAACATATTAATAAAAACTCAAGCGCTGAATTATTATTCATTCAGCTTGTTACTGCAACTTCCTTTTTGGTGACGATGATTGTGATCGTTAACGGAGGCAGCATCGTGCAAGAATCAAGAGAATGGACATTGTATTCAGGCAGCGATGAGCTCCTAGCCTGGATTTCCCACCGAGAGGTGTGTGACTTTGTCCCACTTCTTGAACTCTCTCTGCCTCAAATTCCTCATCTATAAAACCGGGATAATCCTAGGACAAGTGGAGCATCCCTAGTCAGAAAATTCAAACTCCAAAATGTTTCAAAATCTGAAACTTTTTGAGCAAGGCTTGGACTCTGAGAGGTCATACTTGAACAAAATGCTACTGGGACTATTTTGGATTTCAGATATCTGGACAAGGAATATTCAAGCTGTAGCAGCTACCTCAGAGGACTATGGGGATTAAGTGAGCTAATATTTTCAAAGCATTTCAACAGAGACTAACACATGATAATTTTTAATGCATGTTTCTTGAATTTTTTATAAAAGTCTTTGTTCAGAATTACTGAATCCAATTATATGGCCCTTGTCATGAAGAGGAAGACCAAGGCGTAATCCCTACCCAGTGCCTGGAGCGCCAGAGGGAGGCGTGTGTTAGAACTGAGCTCTCAACAAAGTAATGCACAAACTTGAGCAAAGTAGTTAATGCTAAAAATACAAACCATGTTATCCAGTTATAGTTCAAATTGTTTAAAGAATTAAAATATATAAAAATGCTAAAAAATAAAATTAATCAACATATGTCGTAAGTTCCTCTTTGGTTGGCAGGCCTGTGTGTTCCACTGTGATGGGGAAGAGAGGCTGCTCCGTGCCAGAGGCTTTTAAGCTTCTCTCTCAACAAACTTTAAGGTATGTATAATAATTCCTACTTCACAAAAGAGTCGCCTGAGTCTCCAATATGTTAAGGCAGAGAAGGATCTGAATCCAGATACAACTGTCAGGCTCAAAATCAGTTTTACTTTTGACAAGGTAGTGGCTTTCCAACTTTATCAGCAGAAAACTAACTTGGCACATGATTGCATGCATGCATGATTTTATTGGCATAAATATAAGTTATGTTTATAACCTTTTAAAACACAGTTATAACAGTAAACATTTTTTTAATCATAAAGTCAATCAATGCAAATAATATGGCTATAGTGATTAACATAAAAATTGGAAATCAGAAGTAATGGATGATAGTCACAGAGCCTGATTTATTTCTGTTTTTGTTATTGTTGCATAGTATTAATAAAACACATCATAGAGTTGTAAATTATAACAGATTTTTAATAGGTTACCCTGTAAGCTGGGCTATTCTTCAGCGAAAGCTGTTATAGAAGCTTGAATAACATGAGTAGGAATTAAATTATATTAAATCATATTCTATTACAACAATTATTTATCAAGCCCCTTCTATATATTAGGCATGGGCTGAATATCAGGGATTCCATGGTGCTCATGAAAGACAGGTCTGGCTTCAAGATCAGTGCTTTGGAAGGGGAAGTACTGGTATAGTGCAGAACCTTTACTGAAGTTGAACATTTGTACGATGGCTTTTCCCCCATAGGTATAAACATATAGGGTTCAATTAACCTCTTCTGGAGAGAGTTTTCTCACTTGAATGTACACTCAACCATAGATTCTGGGCATCAAGCATAGATTGACTGGCATCCCTGGAAGACTAGAACCAAGATGATCTCTATCTTCCCTCCTTCACTTACACTGAATCTCTGCTATGGTTTTGGTAACCCTGGGTATGAGGATAATTACTTTAGGAGCTGGGAATTAGCTTATTTTCTAGTTTGGGTTAGTTTGAGTCCGGGGTTGTTAATAATCTTATGATTCTTAAAGACTTTTTGAACTATTCCAAAATTAGGCTAATTTATGAAGTATGGAAGGAACTATACCCATCCTACTGATGGATTCTCCAGGTTGAAGCTGCTGAGGAAGTTCTAATCCCCACAGGTGTCTAGAACCCCACTAGCCAGCACTGCTCAATATAAGGAATTGGAAAGAATAAATTTGGGGGGTATTTAAATGCACACACACACATAAACACACATACCAAATAAATACCTACACATGTATTTAAATTTAGCTTACTAGGATAAGAGAATCTGGTTGAAAACTTTATTTTGTCTTTAATTTTTTAAAGTGATTGAATATCGGGACATAGAGTTCTCTCTAGGAATTTGAAAACGATAGGGGTTTGTATTCAGAGTTAGGGCACCTTCATTTTGGCAGACTGTTATTAAAGAATCTTAATGGCGTTTGATCTCTCCAACCTGTCATGCACTCTATTAGAAATATGACTGTGCATAATTTGGAATGGGAAATAGGAAACAGATTTTCAGCCTTGGCTACAGCATGACCTTGGCGCTAACTTAATTGATGTACAGTTGCCACTAATTTTAGAGCTTTTGGGTGGAAATCTCTACCGCTCACAGTGTTCCCCCACTGGTTCCCAAAGGACCAGTAGTTGGCACTGGGAGAGCAAGACTGTTCTGATAGATTACTGATTTCTTCCCTGGAGGTCAAGGGCCACAGTGCAGGTAGAAGAATAAATATCGAGGATGGTGTGCTAAAAAGATGCTAGTCAAATCTGGAAAGGGGAGCACAGATGACCCACAACCCCAGCCGGCCCCCTGTGGATGCCCCACCATGTTCCTTGCTGCCAAGTTCTCCCAGGCTGGTCCCAGCCAATGCTGAGCTTGGTGGGATACCAGTACATTTCTGCCCCATGTGGAGCTTTTCTGGCAGGTGATTGGCTTGAAGACTTCCTCCTGGCCTGGCCAAAACTACCCCATCATTCTTCCTTTCATCTCGCCCTTCACAGAGACCAGACCTACATCATTCTTCCTCCCTGTATCCTTCACAGGCGTCTCCCCCAGTAAAACTCTTGCACATGGAACCTCATTTTGGTGTCAGCTTCTCAGGGAACCTGCACTATAACACACTGAAGAATGTTAGGGGGATAAAAGGATTTTAAAAATGCAAAGTCAAAATGAAATGCTTATGGAACCTCTTTCTCACCACGTGTCCTTCCCCAGTACCTCTGGATACATTGGAAAACCACTTCAAATGGAAAAAAATGTGGTTTTCATTGTGAGAATTAAAGTACAGGTGACTGTTTATGGAATTTCGACAGGAGCAGATGAAAGTTGAACTGATTCCCAAAACAAAAGAGTGGGCATTAAAGGAGATAAATAAAACACAGGGATGCAGTCCCATTTTAAGCTGAAAGGGAACTCTGGCTAAAAGATCT
The DNA here is from genome assembly GCA_963575145.1 of Galago senegalensis. Classification (NCBI taxonomy): domain Eukaryota; kingdom Metazoa; phylum Chordata; class Mammalia; order Primates; family Galagidae; genus Galago; species Galago senegalensis. Next base: position 21,064 of record CAUYTI010028611.1, read on the forward strand.
GGATCTCTTTTGGCTCCCAAGAAGGTTGCAAGGACTGCTCTGACACACAGGGTTTGTCATAGTTAAGAAAGGAAACAAAGTAAGAAAATATCTCCCAGGCATTTTCCAGGTCAGTATGAATAGTAACATTCCAGAGATGGTGTTAACCAGCAGGCATGGGAATGGAGAGGCTGGAGGCAGAAAATAATGCTCCTGAGCCTGGTTTGTGCAGCTAAGTGAAAGTCTGAACCAAGGAAATAGAGGACAGAGGAGAGGCACCAACGAGAGGGGAGCAGACTGCATGTATATGGGGGGGGGGAGGGCACAGGTGTGGGGAGCTAGTCACATTTTAATTAATTCCCTAGTAATGAACCCAAGAATGAAATGATAAAAGAGAAAAACGTCCCCAGTTTGGACCAGATTATGTTAGTCTACAATTTACAACTTTCTTAAGAGGGCCAAGAGGATCACAGATGCAGAGGCTACCCTGAAAGTCAGAAGCGGTTTCCAGATTTTGAAAGATTTCTGGGGAGATGTGTCAGAAGATCAGCTTGACACTGACAGCTGGTCTCCCTTGAAAATTCAGCCTCTGTGTTCTTCAGGTAGCCAATTTCTACTCCCACCTCTGCCTCCAGAAGAGGTCTCACAGGATTCCACTTCAGCAAAGACCTGTCAAATCCCCCGGTTGCCTTTCACTACAGAAATTTCCCTGTAAGTTGTGTCATTTGCGTTAAAATAACAAATCCACACCCAATCGATTTTTGAAGGAAGGAACTGCTTCCGTATTATTCACTGGTGATTTTCTATGATAGACAAACAAGCAGAAAGCAGAGGGGAAAAGACATTTGTGAACTGAGCTCTTTGCTTTTTGGGACTCCTCTCCTGAAATTCAGCTCAGATCTCCTGCTTTCACTTTCTGATATGATGGCTCCACTCATCTCCATGCAAGTGTTTCCCTTCCATTAATGTTAATGGAAGTCACTCTGGTGTATCAAGGGGAGAATAGACCCCTTTGTCTTTTTAATTGGCCCTATAAAACAATAAATGAATGCACTTGTGAGTTCTATGGAGAAATAAATTTTGGCCCTCCACACTATGCTGCTTTTAAAAAAACATTTTCTTTAAAAGAAGATAATATGTAGCTTCCTGGTTGGACACTAGCTAGGAACCAAACACATAAAAAAGTACATCAAGATTAAAGGGATAATAGGTAATTTTGTTCTTTAGGAAGATGATGTTACTAAGTGTGTCTGCAGAGCAGGAGGCAGCATACCAAGCACAAAGCTCCTGTTAAAATGAAGCAATTGCAACCGCAATTTAATGGAGGACAAGAAAGCAATTAACAGTGTAAAGTCACTGATGTGAGGGATAGATCTCAGGATTAGAATCTTATTAAAACAAAGGCTGGTACAACTTGATTATAATGAGTTAAGTTAAAAGATCTCCAAAACAATCTCAGCATGCAGATGTAGAAAAGAAAACATAATTTACCCTATTATTACACTTTGGGCTACACAAGGTGCTGGTAGCTGTGAGACCTTTCACAGATCAATCTCTCACACAAACTGAACAGGAGCCGTCTCCAGGACTTAGTTCTGTGGGACTGGACTGAGGGGTTAGGGGGATTTCTCTATCACTACCAGCTAGTCAAAAATAATAGTGCAAAGTGTGATGGTTTTTAGCACTGACGTTAGGACAGAATAGGAAGACTCACTCCCCACTCCCCTACCCCCCCAGTTCTTTGGTCTTTTAAAAATAACATCACCTAAAGTCGTACTGCAGGTCAGTGCAAAGATATGCAATAGTTTTCAATGAACTGAGCCATAATCTTCTGACACTTCCCTTGCTGATTCAATATTTTCAGATAAATATCATACAAGGAACAGTGAGAAATGGAGCAAAGGGCACCAGATTAAATGATGGGAAAAAACAGCCTAAATTCTTAATGTAAATTAACAGTCAATATACTGAGTATACTGGTTGCTTAACCCCTCCAAGCTGGTAAAAAAATCCTTCTGACATAGGACATGAAGAATCAGCTACGTATTTTTTTTTAATCAAAGTAGATTTGAATGAAGTTCAATTTTCCCTTCAATATTTAAAGACTAATTTTATATGTCACAAGCCATTTAATAAACCCCATATCCATATTTTATGAATCAAGACAAATTTGTTTCTATTTTTGATAGAACTATTTCATGTGTCCATGTGATATAAAATGTTGTGTTAAATAAAGAAAAACACGACCTGAAGAGTCAGAATTTTGCCATAAAAATTTACGATAGCAGGACCAAAATATCAATTAATAAACTCTTACGACAATGATGACATCAATGTGTTTGTCAGTCTACATCCCCGCTAGCCACTGAGAGGAGTCCACACACTTGCTATTATTTTGCACTGGCAGACCTCCTGATGGCTGTCCATCAGATGGACCTGCGACTGTGGCTGTACACAGCCCTAACTGACATTTCACTGATTATCATTGACACTATTATTCATAGATTTATTGACCGTGGATATTTCTTCTTCTATAAAATTGAATGTTAAATATTTTGCCATTTTTTCATTGGATTGCTGGTCTTTTTGTTATCGATTTGTAGGTGTTCTTTATACATTTTAAATTATCATCAAATATTATAACAAAGTTTAATATAGCCAATTCAGTATTACGTAATGTTGAAGTGATTAAAAAAAGGACAGACTTCAGAGTCAGTGTGCCTGGGTGCAAATCCCAGCTCTACTATTTACTAGGTGTTGAACTTGAGCAAGTTTCCTAACCTTTGGCTTGGTGTTATCCATAATATGAGATGACGATACTAGTTGTCTCACAGGGTTGTTGTGAAATCAAATGCATTAACACATGTAAAGTGCTCAGTGTGGCACCGGGGACATAGTAAGCACTCAACAAATTCCTAAATACCCATCATTTGCCTGCTACAAGTTTAAACATAATTTTTCTCTTTTTGTAGTTTATCTTTTCATTTTTAAAATAAAGTCTTTTTAAAATTTTTCTCTATACATGTACATGTGTTTATTTGGTTTCCACTTTTTGCCTTTCCCAAATTAAAGAGGCTTGAAATTTAATAACAATAACAATGTTTAAGGACTAGAAACAAAAACCTTGTAAAGAACATACAAAGATAAATACAATCGGAAAAGAAACCAGATGATGCTGCAATGAAATATTGAGCAGTAATGATAATAATGATAATAAGGCAGAAAAAGTAACATTCACATTGTCAGATAAGAGTATGTCTATCATGGAACGCTTTGACTCTGAGGTTCAGGATGGAGTCATCAGTTAACTTCTCTTTTTTTTTTCCCCAAAATCTCAAAAAATAAAGAATATTTATTTTTACAAATAAAAATAGAAGATAATTTCAGAAAACAGATCCTGCCCAATCTTATAGACAGTAGAAAAAAGAAGAAATACTTCAGAATCATTCTACTTCATCTGGATATACCTGCTACTAAAATTGGAAAAAAATATATTATTATAAAGGGAAATTACAAACATATTTTACTTATAAATGAGGATGCAACGTCCTAAAAAACATAATTTTGACCAAAGTACATTATATGAGCAACAATTTGTCATTCAAATTGTTAATATGTTGTTTAGGATATATGTTGTAAAAT
>CAUYTI010028612.1:0-12929 GCA_963575145.1 Galago senegalensis
GTCCCAGCTACTTGGGAGGTGGAGGCAGGAGACTCGCTTGAGCCCAGGAGTTGGAGGTTGCTGTGAGCTGTAATGCCACGGCACTCTACCCAGGGGGACAGCTTGAGGCTCTGTCTCAAAAATAAATAAATAAATAAATAAATAAAGTTGAGTAATATTCTGTTGTATGTATGTACCATATTTTTTTATTCATTAATCCACAGATGAACACTGGGTTGTTTCTACCTCTTGACTATTGTGAATAGTACATTGAAGAACTGGGAAACCCAAAATATATTTTGTCATATCCTGATGAATTACATGTAAAGAATAAACTGTCAAAAAATACCTATCCAAAATCATAGAATGTGATTTAAAAGTGCTTCCTTCTGAATATTATACATATAATGATCTATTACAAAAGTGATTATCACATAATGGAAGATCAGTAAATATAATGGTATAAATTAATCCATGAAAGGAATCCTGAAGAACTGCTTTAAATGTTTTTTAGCCATTCATCTGTCTTCCTTAGAGAAAGTTCTATTCAGGTATCTTGCCCAGTGATAGGTGGAAATGTTAGCGGTTTTTTGTTGATTAATTTGAATTCAGTGTAAATCCTAGTTATCAAGCCTTTGTCAGATTCGTAATATGCAATTATTGTTTCCCATTCTCAAGGTTATCTATTTGCCTTGGTTGTTGTGTCCTTAGCTTTGCAGAAGCTTTTTGGTTTAATTAAGTCCCATTTATTTATTTTTGTTATTGCATTTGCCACTGAAGTCTTCTTCATAAAATCTTATCCAGGCTGACATCCTCAAGAAGTTTTTACATGCTTTCTTCTAGGGTTTTTATCATTTCATGCCTTAGATTTAAATATTTTATCCATTATGAATCAATTTTTGTAAGTGGTGAAAGTAGCAGGTCCAGTTTCAGTCTTTTACATGTGGTTATCCAGTTCTCCCAGCACCATTTATTGAATAGAAATTCTTTCCCCCAGTGTATGCTTTTGCTTGGTTTATCAAAGATCAGGAGGCTATAAGATGTTAGTTTCATCTAATGGTTTTCCATTTGATTCCAAATGGCTTCAAACTAATACAGCCTCTTTGGAAAGAAGTATGGAGAATCCTCAAAGAACTCAAATTATATCTCCCATTTGACCCTGCAATCCCACTATTAGGCATCTACACAGAAAAAGAAATCATTTTATCATAAGGACATTTGCACTAGATTACTTATTACAGCTCAATTTTTAAATACCCAGGATGTGGAAAGAACCAAAATACCCATAAACTCAGGAATGGATTAACAAACTGTGGCATATGTATACCATGGAATACTATTCAGCCATAAAAATGATGGGACTTCACATCTTTGGTATTAACCTGGATGGAGTTGAAACACATTCTTCTTTGTAAAGTATCGCAAGAATGGAAAAGCAAATATTCAATGTACTCAATACTAATATGAAGCAGTAGATAATCTAATGTATGCTCACATAAGAGAAAAACTTATTTCAATTCAAGTTGGAAGAGGGGTAATGACGGAGGGAGGGAAGGAAGGTGTAGGGTGCTGTCACTGAATGGTCACTGTGTGGGAGTGTCTGGTACACTTTTTGAGTGTGGGACACAAGAGGGCCTCTACCTAACAAAATCAAACATTTTGACCTGATTTTTGTACCCTCACATTAACCTGAAATAATAAAAAAAAGAACCACTTTAAAATGTCTTTAATCCCTGAGAATATGAACTGTACTAGCCTTCTTTTATTTGTGCAGTTTCAACTTTGCTTTATTTTTAACAATTTTTAAATTGAAATTGTATATATTTAAGATTTACAACATGTTTTCATATTTAAATACATAATGAATTGATTGCTACAATCAAGCTCATTAAATATCCATCTCTTTCAAATTTGCTTTGCTGGGGTCCAGAAATCAATTCCCCACTATATGATGTACTTTGACATGCTGGACTAAAGAAGCAGCTTCATGATCTCTCTGACTTCTCTGACATCTCTCAGTCCTCTCTCTCCCTGAACACAGATAAAGCTGTTCTTTATCTGCCTAAAGTCTGGTCCTACCAAAGAAAAATCAGTTATCTGTGGTTTCTTACCTGAGTTTTTATTAACTTAACACATATTGCAGAAAGAAAGAAAGAAGTTTTTTAGTATACCTGGAAAGACTTTTGTCAGGAACACATATCTTCTATTTTAATACCATTTATTATTCTGAAAGGAATCATTTAACAATCATTATATTCAAAGCCATTGTATGCTTCCCCTTAAAAATCATTTGCTATACCGCTAGCCCTTGAATCTCCACTTACCCCCTTCCCCTATGAAAAAGAGTACATAAACATCATCACACCCTTGGATTATTGGGTGGTTATGCTCCTCTGATTCTCTCAAGTTATGCAAATTAAAATAAATTTTGATGTGCTTTCTCCTATTAATCTGCCTTTTGTCAGTTGATTTTTAGCAAACCTTGAGCGAGTAAATACTAAGTTTTTCCTTGGCCCCTACAATTTTAACTCATTTTTCAGGATGCACACATTTGTTTATTTGTGCATGGATACATAGGTTCTGGGGATTATTCCACTCAAGGGGACAACTATAGCAAGGCATACCATGGTTTCATACATTATTTTTAAATTCATTTTTAACTGTGGTTAAATATAACATAATATCTGCCATTGTGACCATTTTTCAAAGTATATTTTGGTGGCGTTAAGTACATTTGCACTGCTGTGCAACAGTTTCACTCATTTTATCAAATAGAATGATTGGTGTACTGTCCAGGATTTATGGATTTGTTGTAATGGATCTCTTTGCACTTATATTTTAGCACTCATGCTTGAGCATTCTCTGAATGTGTGCTTACTGTATAATTAAATCCTTTAGAAAACCATTTAAAACTGAAAATCCTATGGTAGTATGGTTTTTTTTTTCATTTTTTTGCACTTCATTTTTGAACATTTCTATTGATAGAGAGTTGGCACAGTATTATTGGTCTTATGAAGTCTGGTGAGCCCATCAAAGGCATTTTTTATTTCTATTATAGTGTTTTTGATTTCTAGCATTACTTTTTGTTACTTAGTATCCAAATTTGTTTACATTATTTATCTGCTCTTGAATGTTGTCTATTTTTTTTTCCATTAGAGCCCTTAACATATTACTCATAGTTATTTTAAATTCCCTGTGTGGTAATTCCAACATCTGTGTGATATCTAAGTCTGCCTCTGTTGCTTGCTTTGTCTTTTATCTTCCTTTATTGCATGCTTCACAATTGTTTTGAAAGCCTGACATTTTGTATTGGGCCATGGGTATTGAGGTAAATAGGCCTTTAGCATGAGGATTTATGTTAATATGACTAGCTACTGGACTGTATTTAATGCTTTCTGTAGTTGTAGGTGCCTGAAGCTTTAGTTTCCTTTGGTGTCATTGTTTTTATCTTCCCAGTTTTCCTTGATCTTCCCTACGAACTCTTCTTCAGATAAAGTCTGTATCTTTTAGTTCTTTTAGCAGTAATACACTGTCATTATAATGGAGCCCTGCTGGTTTGATGCTAAAGTGTAGAGGAGGGGAAGCTTTCTATAATCTTAAATTAAATCTGAGTCTTTTAGTGAGCCTGTGTCCCTGAACTGTGACATTCAAGAGTGTTTCTTAGCTTTTTTCAAATTTTCCCTCTTAGAAGAGACAGGAAAACTAGAGGGAACTAGAATTGGGAAAATGCTCTTCTTGTAGGTGGGATAAGCTCAGATAAAGCTTTTTTTTTTTTAACCCCTGGAAAGGAGGCCTTTGTTCTGGAGAACACTTATACTCAGGACATACTGCACAATATTGCCTCTTCCCTTTCACTTGCCAGAACCACCTGGGGATCCATCTTGGTTCAGCTCTGTGAGAACAGGTGTGGTCAGGTTCTTAGAGGTAAAACCGAAAAAACTGTGAAGGCTACTAAAAGTTTATGACCCTCACTCATGCTTGTTCACATTCGGCCTCCAGCAATTCATAGAAATTACCACTTAGGTACTCCTACAACTTTATAGTACAACTTTTTCAGGTAAAAAGATCTCAGATTTGACCCTGAATTTGCATGTCCCTTCATATTGGAGGTTGGAAGTTTGCTTTGTGACTGCAGTTTTCTGATGGATTAATGGTTTTTAGTTTGTTTCGCTGCTTCTTGTAAGGATGCCTTCCTAGCTCTTTACATGTTGGGGCTCCTGGGTGGCCTTTTAAACTACTAAATAGTAGAATGGAATGTATTAAAATTAACAAAAAGGATCAAACAACAAAGGCTGGACCATTAATCTGGCCATCCACTTGAGAGTAGAGAATGGAAAAAATAATATCAGGTAGGCAGGTGACCCCTTCTGTTACTAAAAGCAAATGTCTCACCTGCCCCTGTAAAATTCTGGGGGAAAGAGTTGAAAACTATAATATGTAATACATATACAAATAGAATTCAATTTGAATGATATCAATGGTCTGGTTTTTTAACATTCTTCATGTAGTGTCACTTCTAACACCTCTTTGGCTAATTTCTGCAGTGGCTGAATCTTTTCTCAGCCAGAAGGGAAACTCCCATTTTCTTTTTTCAAATTTTCACATTTTCAAACTTTCTAATGAAGCCTGCAAGTCCTTCATTAGATTACTTCATATATTGAGGTGTGTTCTCTCTGGTGGCACGTGATTATTCACTTATTCCTCTTAGAATTTTAGTTTAATCTAGGATCTTCCAAAAGTCCACACTTCTTAGGCCTTATGCAGCATTAGATTTGTCTCTCTAATACATGGGTGTGCCTTGGGCTTTCATCAAAAAGCTCCCTCAAAAATGAATGATATAAATCTGAATGTATTGTAATACAGTGGTAGATGAGAGCAAACCATGTGTATACTCATATACACAGACACACACCTATTCACTATCCCTGTCCATTGTTTTTTGCAGTGTTTTTGTTTCTTCCTGCAAACCATGTTTTCTACTCTTTCTTTTTTGAGACAGGGTCTCACTCAGTGCCCAGGGTAGAGGGCAGTGATGTCATAGCTCACTGCAACCTCAAACTCCTGGGCTCAAGTGGTTTTCCTGCCTTAGCCTTCCAAGTAGGTGAGTCTCCAGGCGCACTTTATGGCACCTGGCTAATTTTTCAGTTTTTAATAAACACAGGTCTTGCTCTTGCTCAGGGTAGTCTCAAGCTTCCAACTTTAAGCAATCTTCCTGCCTCTATCTCCCAAAAAGCTAGGATTGCATGTGTGAGCCACTGCACCTGGCCACTCAGAGATTTTTGGAAAACAATTTTGTTAGTAAAGGGTTTCACAGAGATAATATACCTAGTTTCCTGTAAATGGTAGCTACTTTCTTAGTAATCTACAAGTCAGATTTTAGGCAGCAGCTGTAGAAAAAAGTCTAGAAAAGTCATTTTCATTTTTTTTAATTGTAAAGTTCTCGTGCAGGTCACTGCCTTGAACATATTTATCATTACTCAACATTTCTCAAATATACCTTCAATTGAGTTTAATTATTAAATGCTGATTTATGGAAGTTCTTGTTTAATGAACCTTAGTTTTATGAGCTTTCTGAACATTGAGAGGTAGATCCAAACCTTTGGCTATTTGTTTTAGTCACTTCCTACATAAACCTCAGCTCCGAACCGGCTACTTTCTTTAGCACATTAGCAACTTGCTTGCTCTTAGCACTGACCATTTTTGATGGATTCAAAGCAGTGAAACTGGCATGTCTGTTGCTAACGCTGGCATCTTTGGAGCAATAAAGTGAGTTTCAAGGGAAGGCTGAATTTGAATACTCATATATCTCAAATATTGTATATCATGACACATATTATCTATATATATGTGGATGGATGTTTATATGATTTTGTCTTGTACGTTGGAGTGGAGTTTCCTTTATGCATGGACAAATTTATTCATTAAATGCATAGAAAGATCATAGCTTTCCTTAAATGTCTGGCTTTTCTTTAAAAATTAATCTTGTTTTTATCAGGAGTTTGCATCTTCTAAACTGACTGAGTTCAGTTATCAAAACTGTGTGGAAAAGACATTATACGTGTATTATTTGGGCACAGAGGGCGAATCAGTATCCTGGAACTTATTGATGGCACCTTCAAAGGTGACTCAGTTGACCATAAGGTGTTGATTTCCACTTTGTAATTTTAATGGTGCATGACAACCAGAGGGCATTTTAAGACCCAGGAGGGAGTGGAAATAGCAAATAAGCATGATGTTTGCAGAAGCTTGCTAAATTGAGTAAAAGAAATAGTCACTTCTGTCAAAAAACTGAAATCTAAAATAGCCAAAGCCTCTTCTATGGCTCTAATGAAGGCAATCAACAAAAATGAGGACTATGACGTGGCAGGATTCAGAATCTGACTGAGAAATACTAACAGAGGGAATTGTCATGTCTTCAGATTTAGAGTCAAATAAACGGGCCACTCTTTTGTGAAGCTAAAAATAGGAAAAGCAATGGAGGGTTAATATCACCATTTAAGCAGTAAATGTGATGTTTGAGGCTCATTCTGGCTACAAGGAGTAGAGATATGATTGGGTTAATGGCGGTTGGCTTTAAGGATCTGCAGGAAACTGAGAGTGACAGGTAGTCATTTCAGCAGCCTCCTGGCCAGCCTCAATAGAAATGGAGTGGGCACTGCTTATAGAAGATGAGCTCTCACATCATCTCTCAGGGGGTGGCATCCTTGGTTTTTATGATTCTGGCCAATTCAGCACACTTGCCCTCCCACTACTATTGCTACTGCTGAGTACATTTTCTCTTCTTTCCTCTCTACTTGTCTATTTGCTCTTGCTTGTGACTTCAGCTTACTGCCTGGTGATAATATCCCTTTTCTGCCTTCTGTTATTTGCCAACTCTTGTTTTAGCCTCATTGTCAAGTTGTCTAAGATAAAGGCTTTCCGAGGTCAATTAGTTACTATTCATGACAGAATGTCTCTGTCAGACCGGTCTTTTATGCTAGATCAGGTGTGCTTGCCTTTGGAAAGTGCTTGCCTCATGTCCAATTGCCGTAGCCACAATGAAATGAAAAGCATTCTTTTGTTCCTTCAGTATACATCAGTCAAGCTCCTCTTTTGTGCCATGCAGAGTACGAGATGCTGGTGTCACACCAGTAAACTAATAAGAATCATGAATCTTGATTTTTAATAAGGGGACAACAACAAGTAACAACAACAGCAAAATAAACTTAACTAAAATAAACGTACATATTAAAGAACTCAGACTTGACAGAAACCTCTCAGAGTGAAGTTGTTGCCATGACAATCTTGATGAGGGTCTCCTGGAGAGAACTTATAGTCCAGCAGGTGTCTCGTTTGACCTGTTTCAGTAATTTTGAGCAAGATGATTCACACATGTGTGATATGGACTTTAAATGAGGGAGAGAAATTGAAAGCAGAAAGGGAAAATCATATATAGCGTATATATTTTCCTGCAGATAGCTTCAAACAAATGAGTGTGGTTAAATACCCTTAGGAATCCAATATACAATAGTGGGAGTAGCTAAATATAACTGTTGCTTTATAGTTGACAATATAATTTTGAGGGAAAAACTTCACATTGCTAAGTATTCAGGCCCTTGAAATATTTCTTGGCCAGCAATTTGGAATCTCTTTCCACAAGAAGGCCCTTATGATATCTTTTATTTTCAATTACTTACTTGCTATAGAACAATGTTATTTTTTACAGAGTTGAAGAAAGTGTAAAATCATTTGAAAATGCACATAAGTCATCCCATGTACTTTTGACTGGCTTATCTTCTTTCTCATAGTTATCCTGTATCTCCTCTGACACATCTAAAGATGGCACTACTTTCGAGGGGTGCATGTTCCTCTATAGGTCCTGCCCCTGATTTAAGGCACATCTAATGCTGGTATCTATGGATTCTTATACTAATTGAGATTTGCAATAAACGAAATTGCTAATAATATTCTAACTGCTTGTTTTGTAATTTTTCCACAGGCCTGAACTCCTTCCCTGAAAGACTTAGCCTAAAAAAAATTAGAACATAATTTTTGTATATGATTTTCTGCCATACATACTTTTCCACCCAGATATATTTTTAAAGATGTGTTACATTTATATTAATTTTTGAGATTGGAGCCTTTTAGCTTAAATTTATCCATTCCAACTTGATCTTCTCGTCACTCCTGCATGTAGACAACCTCCGAAATAACTCCCATAGTAAACAGACTCATGGAATTAGGAAACACTGTGCTGTTTTCGCATTGTTGTCACTCTTCTAAATGTTCTCTGCATTTTTCTTATTCCTGAACCCAGGTGGAGGAAAAGTAAAAGTCTTATCTTTTAAAGGTTTGTATATGTAAGGGGGAGAAATAAAAATGGAAGGGAGGAAAAAAGAATCAAGCGACAGAAGGACTTAAAATTAAAAATGTTTGCACCAATTGCTATTAGAAGAGTAAGGCGACTTCAAGCATTAATTTCCAAAGCTATGTTCACTAAATGTCAATAAAATGGTATCACTGATGCATGAATAGCAATTGACATATGAAATATACACATAAAAATATCTAAATGGCATATCCCAATAATGTGAACATCTGTAGACCAAACACAAAGCAGACAATGTGCACAGTGGGCCAGGCAGAACTAAGGGCATAGTGAGCTGGACTCCAAGTCTAGAAGAAAGAAGAAGTGTTTCAGAATTTATATCCTGTGTGTATGTAGGACTAACTTTTCTCTTCATGAGGCGTGTAACTATAATAGGCTCACTATGCAAACTAGGGAGTAGGATGGAGACTGATTAAAAAGAGAGCTTCTGTTGTCAGGCTCCAACTTTTTGGAGGGTGGGCAAGAAAATGTATTAGTTTCCTATTGTTGCTATTATAAATGATCACAAATGTGGTATCTTAAAGCAATGCAAGCATATTATCTGAATAGTTCTATAGGTCAGAAGTCTACCGCAAATCTCAAGGTGTCAAGAGGGCTTTCTCCCTTCTGGAGCCTTTAGAGGGCAACCTGTTTCTTTGTCTTTTCCAGCTTCTAGAAATTACATCCATTCCTTGGTGTGTGGACCCTTCCTTCATCTCCAAATCAGTGACGTAGTTGTGTACCATCATAAAATCCACTTTGCTGACTCTTTCTGTTGCCATACACTTTCTCTCCTCTGTGACTTCTGATCATCATATATCCATCTTTTCATTCATTAAAGGTGCAATGATGATAACATGACTGAGTGAAGATATTTGGTAATTTTTTTACAAAAACAGTGACTTTAATTTATCAAAAGTGACAAAAAATCAAAAATTTAACAATAAGCCGTCAATCAGGATATGAAATTAATCCACATGAAATATAAGGAATAAAAAAAGTAACTTAAAAATAATTATTATATATCCATAATTTTTCAAGCAATAGATAAGTCACTCAAAAAGAACAACCTAAAAAACACAAAAGAACACAACTAGTGGATATACAAGGTGGCCATAAAGTTCATGTGCAAAATTGCCATGTGTTTATGGCCATGCTGTATAAAAGAAAGTTTATTATGGGAGAATTTTTTGCAATATATAAAATAAGAGTACACTCCTTTGAATATGAAATAACTCTTATCTATTAATAATATACAAACTACAAAATAATAATTTCCTATGGAAATTCTACCAGAAGGGGTTGTTTTGCTTCTTTTCAAGAAGGAATACAGGATGGGGATGGTGGCTCGCATTTGTAATCCAAGCACTCTGGGAGGCCAAAGTGGGAGGATTGCTTAAGCTCGGGAGTTAGAGACCAGCCTGAGCAAGAGTGAGACCCTGTCTCTACTAAAAATAGAAATATTAGCTAGGCATTGTGGCAGGTGCCTATAGTTCCAGCTACTCAGGAGCCTGGGGCAAGAGGATCCCTTGAATCCACAAATGTGAGGTTGCTATGAGCTAGGCTGATGCCATGGCACTCTAGCCTGGGCAACAGAGTGAGACTTTGTTTCAAACAAAAAAGAAGAAGAAGAAGAAAGGCAAAACAAGGAATACAGACCCAGATTTCACATTGCCCAACACACACTGGTTCACTTTGTCCCTATTGGAGTCTTATGACCACATTACTGATGAGCTTTGGCATCAACTTTTTTGAAATATATAAATCACATTATTGCTTTTAATCTTTGTGTACTCTAACAGGGTAGAATGAAGCTCAAAAACCTGATTCCAAGTACTTATTGTACAAGAAACCAAGGTAGTGAGGGCATGTAAATTATTAAACTATGTATTATACCTAATAGAAACCTAGGGGAAAATATCTAAACAGATACAGCAGCCAATATATACATGAAGAGTTATTTAGATCCATTCTTTTTTTTTCTTTTGAGACAGAGTCTTACTACGTCGCCCTCAGTAGAGTGCTGTGGCATGATAGCTCACAGCAACCTCAAACTCTTGGGCTTAAGTGATTCTATTACCTCAGCCTCCCAATTAGATGGGACTACAGGAACCCGCCACACGCCTGGCTATTTTTTGGTTGCAGCCGTCATTGTTGTTTGGCAGGCCCAGGCTGGGTTCAAACCCACCAGCCTCGGTGTATGTGGCCTGCACCTTAGCCACTGAGCTATAGGCACCAAGCCTAACATCATGCTTAACTAGGAAAGTGCCAATTATATAATACTTAAATGCTATATTATTTTCATCAGATTGGGACTATTTTAATTCTGTTATCAGACAATTGCAGGGTTGGTGAAAAATGGCTACAATTTTGCAGATGGATTAAGTCTAAAAACCAATCACCCAGAATTTAAACTTTTGGTATTTGTCCTAGAGAAGTACTCATACAGATGTATGAAAGGACAAGGCACATTATTTTTATCATTGTAGTAGAGAAAAATTGACATCAAAACAGATAAAAGCCATCAAAAGGGGAGTAAAAATATAAAATGTGGCAAAACATATAATGAAATAGTATACTGAAATTGAATGAAATTTACTAAGTCTGTGTGTTTCAACCTATGTGGAAAGTTTTTTAAAAACATTATTAATGAGTAAACGTTATAATATTTATAGCATGAAATATTTATGTAATTTAAAACATAGCCTTTCTTGAGCCAGGTGTGCTGGCACCCACTTGTAGTCCCAGCTAATCAGGAGGCCAAACCTGGAGGATCACTTGAGTAGCAAAGTTTGAGGCCAGCCTGAGCAGCACAGCAAGACTTCATCTCTAACCTTATATCTTTTGTGTTTACCTGGATGTAGTTGAAACACATTCTTCTTAGTAAAGTATTTCAACAATAGGAAAAAATTTCATCCAATGTCCTCAACACTAATATGAAACTAATATATAAACAATGTGCAGCCCACAGGAAAGGAAAAAACACAAGTATAGTCTAGCAAAGGGGAGAGGAGAGGAAGGAGAGGGAGAGGGGAGAAGGGAGGGAGATTGGCAGGATCTCTCCTAATGTGCACAATGTGAGGGTGTTCAGCATGCCCCTGGGTGAAGGGCTCAACTACAACTTGAACTTCACCTTAGAAATGAAAACAAAGCACCCTGAACATTTGTACCCTCATATTAATCTGAAATTTAAAAAAAGACCTTGTCTCAAAATAATTAAAATATAAATGACACTAGAAAATGTGTGTAACTAGACTGGGTAATTTTAAACAACAGAAAGTTTTCTCACAGTTCTAGAGGCTGAGAAGTCCAAGATCAAGGTACCAGAAGATTCAATGTCTGAGGAGAGCTCTCAGTTTCATAGATGATGGCTTGTTCCTGTGTCCTCACATGGCAAAGGGGCAAACAAACGCCCTCAGGCCTCCTTTATAAAAGCATTTATCTCATTAGGGAGCGCTCCTCCCTCATGACATAGTCACTTCCCACCACATTGGGAAATTAGATTTTAATATATGAATCTTTGAGGTATATGACATTTACACTATTACAAATATAAACTTGAATTTGGGGAGGATTTGAAAAGCAAAGTAGGAAATACAACAGACTTGCCTGAGTTCATAGCTAGTCACAAAGAATGAACAACAATCAAGGTTTCCATCTTTTACCAACTCAAATAAATTATACATAAAGATTTGTTTCTTAGTAGGTCCATTATATTTCTCTCTTGAAACTTGGTCTATCCTAATGGAAAGAGATTTCTATTTCAGATGAGCAAAAGGTGAGCAAGTATCTTGAGGCATCTTCCAGACTACATAGAAACTTGCACTGAGGGTTTTTTTTTTTTGGGGGGGGAGACAGAGTCTCACTGTCATCCTCAGTAGAGTGCAGTGCCATCACAGCTCACAGCAATCTCAAACTCCTGGGCTTAAGTGATTCTCTTGCCTCAGCTTCCTGAATAGCTGGGACTCCAGGTGCCCACCACACCACCCCACTATTTTTTGTTGTAGTTGTCATTGTTCAATTTTGTTTTTTAGCAGGCCTGGGCAGGGTTCAAACCCACCAGCCCCAGTGTATGTGGCCGGCTCCCTAACCACTGAGCTACAGGCACTGAGCCAAAACTTGTACTGAGTTTTATGAGCCATCTGTTTAAGAAAAATAAATGCTTTTTTGTCTTTCATTATCCTCTCATCACTAGTATTTCTTGGTATAAACGAGATGCTGATTATTAGATTGTTTTCTATGTCTACTGCTTGATTTTATAATTGATATAATTAAACAACCTTATACTTCGAATGTTTTATTCTCCCATTCTGCATAATATTTTATACTGTTTATCAATTAACTCTGTCAAGAGATCTGAGAACAGGTTCTGAGAATGATTTTAGGATCTTAAAATTATTTTTCTTGGCCCGGCGCCTATAGCTCAACCGGCTAAGGCACCAGCCACGTACACCTAAGATGGCGGGTTCGAATCCCCAGCCTAGACCCGCCAAACAACAATGATGGCTGCAACCAAAAAATAGCCGGGCGTTGTGGCGGGCGCCTGTGGTCCCAGCTACTTGGGAGGCGGAGGCAAGAGACTCGCTTGAGCCCAGGAGTTGGA
>CAUYTI010028614.1:0-21892 GCA_963575145.1 Galago senegalensis
GATTATGAATTGGGCTGCAATAAACATTCTGATACAAATGTCTTTGTTGTAATGCGATTTTTGGTCCTCTGGGAATATACCCAACAAAGGAATTGCAGGGTCAAATGGCAGGTCTATTTTTAGTTCTTTAAGTGTTCTCCAGCTTTGGGCTTCTTTGTGAAGATGTGTCCTTACTATCCGTGAGTGCTCTTAACTCTAACCCCTAACATATTCCAAATCCGATGCTTCTCTCTGTCTCCACTATCATCAGTCCAAGATGCTGCCCCTCCTTATTCCCCCTGCTTCCACCCTCACTTTCCAATAATCCATTCGCCACAGAGCAGTTGGAGATAATCTTTTCATATGATAAAACCACCCTCCATTTTGCTTTAAAGTTCTCAGCAGCTAACCATTTTGCTTGGAATAAAATCCCACGAGGGTTCCACATCCCTAACCCAGCCTCCCTCCCAGCCTCAGCTAGTATCAAGCTCCAGGCTCTCAGATGGCACCGATTACCTTGGTCTTCTTCTTCTTCCTCCCACCTTCTTACTCTGTTCTGCTCACAGCTTCATCCACAGCACCTGTGACAGAGCTTGGTGCACAGCAAGTACTTAAATATGTAATTTATTAATTGATTATTTTCAAGGTCTGAATAACAATGTGGAGCGTGGGGAGATGGAAGGATGGTGGTCACTCATGAGCGGTTTTAAAATGAATTTCCACTCCTTGGGAGCCCCATAGCTCATGTGCTCACCTACTACCTGCTGGATGCTCTGGTTTCCAACGTCCAGTTTGCCTGTCAGTTGACTCTGTGGACCAAGGATTGGCACCATGTTTCCCTTTTGGTCCACATAGTAAGTAAACACTCTAGGCTTTGAGATGCATGGGGTCTCTGTTGCAACTACTAAACTCTTTTGTAGTGCAAAAACAGCCATAAATGATATCCAAAGGTATGGGCCAAATGTGTGCCAATGAAACTTTATCTGTGGCACGCAGGACCTGGTACTGGCTGTAGTTTGCTAAACCCTGCTTTGGACTATACACTTCTTGAGTAACCCTAGCGTATGGTCAGCCACAACTTACTAAGAGGCTGTTGAAGGAGGTCCAATGTGCTAGAGAGAAGAACTTATCTATCGCTCTGAAAATCAAGCAAACCAGGCTGGGCACGGTGGCTCACGCCTATAATCCTAATACTCTGGGGGGCTGAGGCAGGTGGAGATCTTGAGCTCAGAAGTTCAAGATCAGCCCAAGCAAAAGCAAGCCCCCCAACTCTACTAAAAATGGAAAAACTAGCTAGAAGTTGTGGTGGGTACCTGCAGTCCCAGCTACTTAGAAGGCTGAAGCATGAGGATTGCTCAAGCCCAAGAGTTTGAGGTTGCTGTGAGCTGTGACACCATGACACTCAACCAAGGGGGAGAAAATTAAACTCTGTCTCAAAAAAAAAAAAAAAAGGGGGGGGGAGAGAGAGAGAAAAGAAAAGAAAACCAAAGCCTTTCTTTTGGGGGACTAGTTTTTTTGGCATCCTGAACATTGGAATCAGGTCTATGCTCCATCCTGGCTCCCCTCACCGACAAGCTGTGCAGCATTAGACAAGTTACCAATTCATTCTGTACCTCAGTCTTCTCTTCTATAAAAGGAACGATAAACAATGTCTTAGGATTGTTTTAAAGAGCAAAGGAGATAAGACAGTGAATCCAGATGAAGTGAGAACTACTCAGCACACACGTGAGCATGTGCACACACACACACACATCTTGCAAAAAATAGTTTTGGTTGTCTGTTCAATTAACAACCCGACTTCTTCTTTCTCTTGAGGTATGTTTACAATCTAAAGGTCACCATTAAATTGCTCAGGACAATATAAGACATTTCCTTTGTGATGTGAGATAAAGAGAGAAAAATGAAGCAGCTTGCAGAAAAAGAGAAGATTTGAGGGTTTACAAAAACATGGGTTTCAAGGAGTTTTTATACTGTGTAGCGTGTGATGTAAAACTTCTCCCTAGTATTACCAGACTCTAATAAAATATCTATTTTTTATTATTTTATTGGGGAGCTAGATCGATTTGTTTTCAGCAAGGGGTGATGTGCTGAAGAGTTGAATCCTACTTTCTGTTATGTCTGATCTAAGAACGAAGGCTGCCTTTCCAGGTACATACTAGGTACTCAGTAAATGTTAGTTCCAGTCTCAATCTGCTTTTATAATTCTATCTTTACCCCAAAAATCTAAATATTAATAATTTAGACTCTGTGCCAAAAATTCGTAAGTCTCAAGTACTAGATGTTTGTTAAAAGAAGAGAGTAATTCAAATGAGGCTTGTCCAGTAGAGATCCCTCAAGGATACACAAGAATGGCTGGCAATTAGCATATTCATTCTTAATATATAAATGGATTCTGCTAAAGTGCTGAAGTGTGCTTAAAAGCAATTTGATTATAAGTAGTTTAAGCATTCTCTTTGCAACCTTTTTGCCATGCTGTTCACACTACCTATAAGGAATGAATTATCACAAATTATAAGTGAATAATTGTCCTAGTGTTCCCTAGGAAAGAGAAATCAACTTTGAGGGCAAAGACCTGGGTTCCAATTGGCATTTTACCATTTGTTAACTGTATTATTGTGAATAAATAGCTTCTCTTTCTGTGCTTCAGTATCCTAAATAGATGCAAAAGCATCTTGTACTCGCAGATAGGAAGACCTGATATTGTTAGGATATCAATATACTGAAAACTATCTAAAGGTCTTCTTAACTTTTTTCCTCACTTTTAAATTATGATTCAACTCCCAAATGAAGACGCCAAAGAAATGGAAACACACACACACAATTTAGTTTTTCTTTACTTTTTTTTTTTTTTGTCCACTACCTCTGGTATATGTATCATGTTTAAGAATCCATTGCCAAATCCAAAGTCATGAAGATTTAACTCTCTCTTCTTTCAAGAGTTTTATGGTTTTAGCTCTTGTATTTAGTCATTGATCTACTTTAAGTTCATTTTTCCTGTGATATAAGGTAAGGATTCAACTTCATTCTTTTGCATGTGGAAATTCAATTGCACCATCAACAAATGGGACTATTGTTTCCTCTAGTGAATGGACTTAGCACCCTCACCAAAAATCAATTGGCCATCTGCATATGGGTTTATTTCATGACTATCATTTCTATCCCATTGATCCGTATGTCTATCACTATGTCAGTACCACACCGTTTTGATTGTGGTAGCTTTGTGGTACATTCTAAATGAGTTCTCCAACTTTGTTCTTTTTTGAGATGGTTTTAATTATTCAAGACCCCTTAAAATTTCACATAGCATTGAAGACTAATTTTCTAACATGTTTTTGGAATTTTGAGAAGGATTTCAGTGAATCTACAGACACTCTTGGTATATTGACAACTTAAGTCTTCCAATCCATGAACACAAGATGTTTTTCCACTTATTTGACTCTTTTTTTTATTTCTTTGGGCAATGTTTCATAATGTTCAGGCTAAAAATCTTTTATCTCCTCCATAAATTTGTTTCCAGGTAGTTTATTCTTTTAGATACTATATTGTACATGAGATTGTTTTCTTTTTGATTTTCTTTTTGAATTATTCATTAGAGGTGTCTAGAAACATGACTGAGTTTTGTCTGTTTGGCTTTTAACTTGCAACTCTGCTGAGTTTGTACATTAGCTCTAATAATTTTCCTGTATATTCTTTGGGATTTTCTATATCTGGCATCATGCTATGAGTAGATACATGTGTACTTCTTCCATTCCAATCTGGATGCCTTTTATGTCTTTTTCTTATTGCTTTGACTAGAAATTCTCGTGCAGTGTTGAATACCAGTGGTGACAGCAGGCATCCACATTTTGTTCCTGATCTTAGGAGGAAATCTTTTGGTCTTTTACTATTAGGTTTTATGCTCACTGTGGGTTTTTAATAAATGCTCTTTCTCATGTCAAGGAAGTTCCCTTTTACTTCTTCCAAGTATTTTTAATCCTAAAAAGTGTTGCATTTTGTCTAATACCTTTACTGTACCAAGCATGATGATTATACATGTATTTTTCATTCCATTAACATTATATGTTGCGTTAATTGATGTTCTTACATTGAACCACCCTTGCATTCCTAGGACAAATCCCACTTGGTCGCTATTATTTTAATATGTTGTTGAATTCAATTTGCTATTATTTGCTTATTTAAAACAATATTTGCAATAAAAGTCAAATCCTCAAAAGGTCCATCATAACCATAGTGATTAAGGATAGCCCTCTCTCCCCTGCCTACCTCTTCATAGTCACAGCATGAGATTTTTTACTTTGAGAAAATGTTTGCTGCATAGAAGGTAGCTTAGTTAAATAAGTGAACTTTTATATCCCTAAATGAGTCTGTGTGGGTCCTCATGCACACAGTTGAGGCAGTCTAGCAGAGGAGTCTTCTCTGGGCTTTGGAGTCAGAATGGGCTGTATTCTTCTCCTGGCTCAGTCACACACCATCTAGGAGAAACTGGACAGTGTCTTAGCTTCCCTGAGCTCTGGTTGTGTCACACAAAGAATTTAATCTCTATCTCTCAGAGCTGTTGAAAAAAAAAAAGTACATGAGACACTTTATGTAAAACACTTAACATAGTGCCTAGAATAAAACAGAAGGTCTTGATAAAAAGAGCAAATCCACTTAGCTTATTGGCATTATTTAGATTTGACAAATTACAGCTCTGTTTTGTTCATGATTCTTTTTCATGGCAGTTAGTTTTGTTGGAGAAAAAACTGCTCCGTTAAGATGAACTGTGTGGTTCAGTCAATCCAGCTGGATGTACTGTGAAAACACTTTCATCAGCTATCCAGATGTGCCCACAGGGAAGACTCAAGTCTTCTTATACAGACGCAGATGCCTCTGGCCTCAGTGATATCCTTTCTCTCATCTTACCAGCCAGAGAGGTTTACCCTACCAATCCTGGCAACTTGCCCTTGATTTCCCTTCTGGGCTGAGAGGAGTACACAGTTCCCCCATCAGTCACTAGGTGGTGTGTGATTGTCTCCAAGAAGGAAGTTTGGCTGAGCAGGTGCCCCAAAGGAGTGGCTATTGAGATTTAAAATAAGGTTAGGTAGAGAGAGAGCTAAGCTCATAGCCAGATGACAGCCCAGGAGGAAGAGAAACTGCTACAGTTGCTGTTTCATTCATTTATTTCTCTTCTTTTTGTCAAGATATGATACTATGTTGAAGGTAGACTCGCCTTGGAGCATCCATTCCCCCTCACCTCCATGAAAGAAAAGGTTGCATCCTAGTCTAGGAATAATGCAGCAACCATATGCCCAAAGAATCACAGTAGAGGGCAGGATTGTCTAGTGATTCAAAACACAGTCTCTCCACTAGCATCTAAAAGGTTCCCCCGGACCTTCCAGCTGTGTGATCTTGGGCAAGGTACTTAATCTCTTTGTGCTTTAGTTCCCTTATCTGTAAAAAGGATAAAACTTAGCAGTGGGCTTTGGGGAGGAATCACTGAGACCGTGTACAAAACTCTGAAAACAGTATTAGGCACATGATAAGTATTCAATAAATGATAGCTATTCCCTTAGCCAACATTTATAATAGTCCATGACAGTACCTCCTTTGTGGTTGGAGAGAGGCTGTGCGAATTAAATGAGATAATACAGGCCAAGTGCTTGGAACAGTGCTTAGGACTGGAAAAGTACTAAATGAAGGTTTGCTATCAAAACTTTCTTTTAAGGCCAGGTGCAGTGGTTTACACCTCTAATCTTAGCACTCTGGGAGGCTGACGTGGGTGGATCCCTTGAGCTCAGGAGTCCAAAAGCAGCCTGAGGAGGAATAATACCCCATCTCTACTAAAAATTTAAAAAATGAGCTGGGCATTGTGGCAGGCGCGTGTAGTTCCAGCTACTCAGGAGGTTGAGGCAAGAGGATCATGTGAGCCCAAGAGTTTGAGGTTGCTGTGAGTTATGATGATGCCATGGCACCCTACCCAGGGCAACAGAGTTAAAAAGGTTTACAAAATACCAATGTATAATAAGATTCATTTTTTAACTATATGGAAGGATGGGAGAGTGCTATGTGGCCTTTTTCTCTTTCTCTTTCACCTCTGATACTGCACCAGAGAACCTTAAGTACAGTAACAACAAATTCCACCCAGGGGCATTAGACCGGCCATTTCACTGAGCAGTTGAGAAGACTTCAGGGCTCCCAAATAAAACTTTCCTGATAGTGGGATTCCAGGTGCCTCCACAGACTGTGTCACACTATGACTATTACTAATGTCCCCGTCTCCTGGAGCAGGGGTCTTAACCCTTATAGTGCTGTAGACCCTTTCACAGTCTGAGGAAGCCTATGGATTCCTCCATAAAATGACATTTCTAAATGCATAAGATTGACTACATCAGATCACAAAAGAAGCCTATAATTTTCTATAAACCATCTATGATTCATATGGGTGAAAAGTCATAGATATCACTACTGTCATTTTTGCTTATATTTATAATTAACTGAAATGCTAAATTTTAGGTGATATGCAAATTTTTCCCATCCAAGCCACAGAGTCCTAAATTTTATCCACAGATCTTCCAGGTCCGGAAGCCCCAGGTAAAGAAGCTTGATAGGACAAATAGACATTATTCCTACCAGCTTGGGTGTGCTGAGGACTGAGATTAGGTTGTTTATCTCAGGAACAACAGACGTTCTATTATGCTCCTTGAAATCTAAGTGAATTGATTCTGAACACAGAGCTTATCACCTTTTTTTAATTATGAGATTGAGGAAAACAACACCTGAACCTTATGTTGAGGGAAAAATCTCTCTAACTGCCATTGGATGGTATCAACAGCTAATGTTTTTCTTAATACAGCAATTCTACATACAGCAAATTGGTTTGGATAATCAATGGAAGAGAATACTATTTTAGGGCTTAAAAAGAACAATTCCTTCTTAAAAAGTTCTCACTTCACAACTGGATTGATGTGCCTCTTATAAACAAGTTTGGAAGTGGTGTCACATTGCTTCTCATTGAAAAACAAAACAACTTTCGTGAAAACTTGCAGTACCATGTAAGTGCATGCCCAGGTGTGTGCATACATGCTTGCATGCACATTGTATCCCAGAGTTACAAGACTGAGATAAATAATTCCATGCCTGTTAGAGAAAGGCTTTGTGAGATTGTTTCCAGCAAGAAGCAGCCAGAAGAGGTGGAGGAGGGAAAGGGAAGGAAGAGGGCAGGGAGGGAACGAAGGCAAAGAGATACCTTCTTCCTGATTCCCTTGAAATAAATGTTTCCTTATTTATCTTCCTTTGTTGGATCAGTTATGGTGATTTTGCACTGTCAGGGAACCAGCCCTTAGAACATTTATCCCAGTTTCCAGAATCAAAAAAATAAAAGAGAATTGTAGCTCTCTTGATTTTTCCCTACCTGTGATTACCTACGGCTTCTTGGTAGGTAATTCCTAACATATTTATAGCACATCTCCAATGCAAACACTTTTCCTTAGAATAATTCCTGTAACAATCTTTAGCCAACAATTTAACAAAGTAAGGACACATCATAACAGCCTGGTGTAAATTTGAGCTATCATTATTTCAACAGAAAACCAAGCCAAAAGTTTGAGTGGGTCAAGACAGCTAATTCTAAAGCCAGAAAAAGGAAAAGAACTACCTAATAGGGTAAAGAATCTACGCCCCTTCCTTTAAGACACAAGCTTTAACAAGCTGTTGATGCCTATATTCCAAGGCTATAGTCCAGAAAGCTTAGTTGAGTTTAGACCAAGATATTCAGCCCACGGAAGTTTGCCTCGTGCAGCAGCACTTGTGTGTCTGTGTTTGGGTCTCACGTTGTGTGTACTTGTTCTGCATGTCTGTGGGTTCACGTTTGTGTGTCAATGTGTACCCAAGTTCATATGCTGATGTGCACTGTGGGTTAAGTGATGTTTGGTAGATACTGTGTCCGCTGGTCTCCAGGATAATGCTTCATGTGATGTCATATTTAACAAATGTCACCAAGGAAAACTCAGTCCTTGTTAGTAGATTCAAGGACCCTTGACGTTGAAAAACCCCTAGAGGGCGAGCAGAACCCCTCAAATTGTAGGACCCCATTAATCTCCAATGAGAAGGTGGAGAAGTTGAGCTAAAAGGTAGAAATCTGTGAAAAAGAAGGAGTTTTTCATGTTGTTGTTTGTTTGTTTTGAGGCAGAGTCTCACTTTGTCGCCCTTAGTAGAGTGGTAGAGTGCCATGGCATCATAGCTCACAGGGACCTCAAGCTCCTGGGCTGAAGTGATCCTCTTGCTTTAGCCCCCCAAGTAGCTAAGACTACAGGTGCCTGCCACAATGCCTGGCTTTTTTTTTTTTTTTAGAGACAAGGTCTTGCTCTTGCTCAGGCTGGTTTCAAACTAGTGAGCTCAAGCAATCCACCTGCCTCAGCCTCTCAGAGTGCTGGGATTGCAGGTGTGAGCCAGCACGCCCCACTGTTGGTTTTTAAATATTCTGCCAGCAAGTCTATGTAATGAGGTTGAATGCAAACTGGGGATAGATTCTTTAAATTATAAGCTTGAGGCATTTTATTGGATGCAGTGATATATGAAGACTGATTGATGTCAGGCTGCAGAGGGCCCTGAACACCAGGTGAGATGAACAGCTTTGGGAGCACCATCTGGGGCTTTTTCAAAATAACAGGAGGCAGATGCCATCTCCAGGGAACCCTAGCATCAGCTGTCCATTCCTGGGTCTTCCTGTGAACCAAGATAGGAATATTTTAACAAATACACTGGGAGGTTCTTCATGGACATGAAACTGAGCCAAATTTACCCCCATCTCTCCACTGACTACCAACTCAGACTGTGACACACTCTCAGGTTTTCAAATTGCCAAATGCCCATTCTCATTTATTACTTTATTAGGTAATTTAACAAATGTTTGTGAAAGGCTCTGACCTAGACCCTGGAGATTGATAAGGAGAGGAAAAAGACCAAATTCCTCCCCTCAAGGAGTATTTGTTCTAACTGGAGGCAGATGGATAAGGCACAAGTTAAACCAGTGAACTATATGCTACATTAGATACAAAAAAATTAAGTAGACAGGGGAATTAGGAAGCCATGGGCGGTTTAAAACTTTACATAGGGCTGTCAGGGAAGGTGATGTTCAAGGTAAGATCTGAGAATGTGAAGATGGAGGGGAAGTTCAGAGACCATGAGGTGGGAAAGCCAGTTTGGTGGGAGTGAAAGGAATGTGGGGGAAGTGTGATCAGAAAGGTGATAGAGGGGCGGGTTCGGTAATATCACAGGGGTCGCAGTCAAGGCACTAACTCTCCTCCTGAGTTCTGGGAAGACGTTGCTGTGAAAGGTCAGAAACAAAGCTTACCTCCTTCAAACCAGTTGCTTGGATGCAGAATGAAGATGCATTTGCTGGTGTTTTAGAAGAGACACCCAGAGCCAATTATGGGTAGCAATGACATTGACAAGCTGTAGCCATGAGCAGTGCTCCCTACTTACTTTCCAGACAGCCTTAATTCAGGGCCTTTTCTATAAAAAGAAGCCAGTTGGTTTCAATCTTTGCTCACATTAGAGATTCTGAGGTCCATATTTGGGCATCTGCAAACCCTTTCTCTCCAGGGAATGGACTTACCATCCACTGTTGATTGAATCCCCAAGGTACTGGGAACCCAGAGGAAATGTCCAAAAATATCCAAAGCTCTGTTTGGAGGGGAACAATGAGACTCAGGCTCCCTTTCATTCTTTCCTTGCTCTGTGCTCTTTTCAAACCTATACGGACTTCAGAGGAGGGTGAATGAATCACTGACACTGAACCTGCAGGATCTCACACAATTTAATATTTCAGACCTTTAGATCTCCTCCTCCTCTCTCTTTCCTTTTTCTCTCCTTCTCCTCCTCCCTCTTCTAAGTATTCCGAGTATATGCAGAGGAAGGAAGTGGGTTTTGCTTTTCAGCTTTGTTTCATTTTGTCTAGGTTTCTGATATTTTTGGTTTACCTGGCACTTTGCCTGTATCAAGACTGGAGCCTCCACCTCCCTCTTCTTTCAGACACTCCTTGGTATATCCTTCAAATGTGGCCCACGGTGGCTTGTCATTCAGCCAGCCTCCTCCCTTGCCATGAGGCAGAAATTTCATGCTGTTTCTCATACTTCCAGGCTCACATCCTCCCACCCCTGAAGTTCCCACAAAGAAAAGAATAAGTGGGACTCCTGCATATCCCTTTGGGGGGGTCATAATTTGGCACAAAGATTTTTGTCTCTATTCTAAAATTGCCTCAAAAGTAGCATTGCTTAAAGAGAGGGAGTTTGTTAATAAAGCCCCACTGAATGGAACAGGCTGGCTCCAGTCAGGACTCACCTGCCATGCTCAGCTGCTAAGTGAAGAGAAACACTTCTTGCATTAGAAGTGTATTTTTGGCATGGTATATAACAAACATCTGAAACCCTGAATCAATCCAATTTGGCATACTTGAGAGCAATCTGGCTTGAAAAGATCCCAGAATAATTATGGTTTTGGACTATTCCAACTTACGTGGTTAGAGTTGAGGTGGCATTAAAGATCGTCCTCACCAAAAATATCTCCTTTACCATTCCAACTCCATCCCAATTTTCTCTGCTCCTTAGTCTGAGTGCAAATACATTCACATCTCTCTTTTTTCTTTTCAGTTAAACATTTGAACATCTTTGCCAGTGAGACATTGGGTACTCCATTTAGGACCATCCTCAGTGGTCCTGAAACTTAGAGAGCTGAGGGGATCAGGTATCTCAGGGAACTTCTGTAACAATCAACAGATTACAGCGTGATTGCTGCTATTGCTTCTTGCAGCCACAAGATGGCACTGTTGAAGATCCATTCTGCACAGTTCAGCGACAATTCCCTTGGTAGCCTAAATTCCAACAGAAGCTATGGTGGTTCTTTGAGGGAGAATGATCCCACTTCACTGAAGTTTAGCATAGCCCCCAGTATTTTGTACTTGGTCTTGCAAGATTATAACTAGCACTTCTGCCATCAGTTGTTCTTCTGTGGAGGACAAGGATAGTGTAGAGTGTCTGGGTCTTCCTGAGTTTCCTGTATCGGGCAAGCCTCTACCCCAAAGATGTCTCCTCTGTAAAACCATAGACTATTGTTGAGCTAAGTACTATAACTATCCCACGTCTAGAGCACAGCTAGGACACACCCTCCTTCCTTTAAAATGTAATCTTATTTCAGGAGACTTTGGCCTTTCTCTGCCCCTTTGTCCCAGTTGGGCCCCCCAATCAACTTGAACGTATCTTCATTGTAAATTTCTGGGTGAAGGAATGGCAGAAATTTGCCACCTGCCACCTGCTGAATATCAATCCCACACACATGCACCTAAGTCATAGAAGCACTGGGGCCCACCTGAAAAACTACATTTCCCACATTCCCTTGCAGCTAATGAGATGTGAATGAAAGCCATTTTATGGGGCTTGGGGGAAATAGGTCTTAATATTTTCCCTTTGCTTGTATCTGGAAGCCGGACTTGTGGTGAGGACCCCAGAAGCTCTCCCCATGAAGTGACTTTGTGGATGGAAACGATGAGGTAAAGGTATATGGAAGTTTGGGTCCCTGGTGAAGAAAAGCTGCTATACTATCTCTGGATTGCCTTTAATTCATTTTTTAGCTAGACTTCTTAAACTTTCATGTGCACAGGAATCACCTGAGTGTCTTGTTAAAATGCAGATTCTGATTTAGTAGGTCTGCGGGAAAGCCTGAGGTTTTGCATTTCTGACATGATTCCATGTTAAAGTTTTTGTTTGTTTCTTTTGTTTTTGAGACAGAGCCTCCAGCTGTTGCTCTGGGTAGAGTGCCGTGGCATCACAGCTCATAGCAACCTCCAACTCCTGGGCTCAACCGATTCTCCTGCCTCCACCTCCCAAGTAGCTGGGACTACAGGTGCCCACCACAACGCCTGGCTATTTTTTGGTTGCAGCCATCATTGTTGTTTGGTGGGCCCAGGCTGAATTTGAACCCGCCAGCTCAGGTGTATGTGATGGGTGCCTTAGCCACTTGAGCCACAGGTGCTGAGCCTGGTGATTCCATGTCAAGGTTGCTAGATAAAACATAGAGTACCCCATTAAATCTGAGTTTAAAATAAACAGCAATTAGTTTGTTAGTGTAAGTTGCTCTAAGTATTGTATAAGACACATTTACACTTAAAAAAATTACCATAAGCATGACCCAAATATTGTATGGTGAGCCAGCAGGTAAGCTTCCTTTTAGGGGCAGCAAAAGTACAATATCAGCAGGGCTTAGAGTTCATTGGGGCTGGTGCATTTCCATTGTTTTGGAGTTTTTAGTGTTGGTGACAAGGAAAACATGTCACTGAATCTGAGTCAGGTTTAAAAAAAAAAAGTCAATGGAAAACATATATGGGAGACTCCCAGGCTTTGAACAAGCTATCCAGCCAGGGCCTGAGCAGGACAGGAGGCAACTGAGGACAGAGGACTTTCTCTGGCTGTCTCTTTCTGGGGTTGGTTTTTGTCCTGTTTTTGCTTCTGTCTGCACACATGATCTATTCTACTTACTACTTACTGTGAACTATTCTCCACTCTTCAGTTGCTCATCCTTTGTACTTTCAGCTTGCCTGTGGTTTGGCCATGACATCAGTCCCAGTACTGGCTCTCCTGAAGTAACAGAGGCAGTAAGGTGTCATAGGTCAGGGCATAGATTCTGGATCCATCCACAGGTATTGCCACCATTGGTGCAACCATGGAAAATTCAACATTCTCCGTGCATCAGCTTCCTGTCTGTAAAGTGTGGGGACAATGATGTTCACCTCGTAGGATTGCTGTGCCCTTGAGTAAGGTGACATATGCAATGGCCTTAGAGCCAGGCCTGGCATGATGTAAGCGCTAACTACACACTGACTCATTATAACATAGCTCTGACTTCACATTCCCACAGGCTCTGGACCTCTTACTTCAAAATTTCCAGAGGGGACAAACCCATTGGCTCAGCTCTGCAAGGCTGAGGATAGTGGTGTCTTTTACAAGGGAAGGGAGACCTTATTGTTAGGAAAACCCAAAGAAGAACACCTAGTTGATGCTTGAACAATACAGGGGTTAGGAACACTGACCTTCCACATAGCTGAAAATCTACAAATAACATTTACTCCCCAAAATCTTAACTACTAATAGACTGCTATTGACTGGAAGCCTTACAGATAATGTAGTTGATTACACTCAAATTTTGTTGTTGTATGCAGTAGATACTGTATTATCACAACAAAGTAAACTAGAGAAAAGAAAATGCTATTAAGAAACTCATAAGGAAGATAAAATATGTTTACTATTCATTAAGTGGAAGTGGATTTTATGAAGGTCTCCATCCTCATTTTTGCATTGAATGGGTGAAGAGGAGGAAGAAGAGGAGGGGCTGGTGTTGGTGTCTCAGGGATGGCCGAGGTGGGGAAGAAGCAGTCATACTTGATGAAACTTTTACTGCAAAAAACCTTCTGTATAAGTGGACCCATGCAGTTCAAGGTCAACTGCATTGAGAAACACCATCACAGAGAGGTGCCACTGAGTGTCCTAAAGAACACAGAGTCAGTTTCCAGGTGGGAAAGGGCAGGAACATTCCAGGCAGAGGGAATACTTCTATTTTTAGTTGAGGCAAGGTCTTGCTTTTGCGCAAGCTGGTCTCCAACTCCTGAGAGAGCTTGAATTCCTCTTAGAATTTCAAATAAGCCCCGCAGTAAAGAGGTGCAAGGGGTGAGGGAAGCAAGACATCATGGTGAGATGTCAGCAGGGGAGATGATGGAGAAAGCCCTGTGTAGCCCAGCTGAGGAGCCTGAACTTCATTCTGCAAGTCACATGGGAGTGCAGAACCCTGCAAGATCACTTATGCCCAGTTAGCGAGCTCACATGGAGGACTTTTCTTAAAACCTTCTGGGTGAGGGAATCAGAACAAGCCAATGACATCTCTCTCAGCCTCAGTTTTCTTGTCTGTAATATGGTGATAATATTTGTGTTGTGATCTTATAGAGTTGTGAAGATTAAATAAGTTATTATATGCCAAGTACTTAGAACAACACCTGTGACATAGCAGCTGCTCAACAAATTCTATTTTTCTTTTTATTTCAATAATAATCTTTAAATCGATGTAAGCACTTGATGTAAGCATTTGATGTAAGCATCGTCATTTGGGCATCCTGCTTATAACCTGGCACTGCTGGGATTTCAATGCCTACACTTGCATTAGTATTTATGAAGCCACTGGCACCAGTTAGTACATCTTTCATCATTATGAGTTAGTGGGCAAAGAGCAGAGGTAGGTTTAATCCTAATGGGAGGTTTTGTATCAAGTGGGGTTCCAATAGTGTCAGGGCCTGGCGTTCAAACACAAGCATCCCAACTTGGCCCAAGAGAGGAAAATGGAAACACAAAACCATTCTGGGACTTGAAAATAATGAAGAATCTCCATGAAAAATTATCTGTATCGCCACACCCAACCCAAGGCCACAATCACTCTGCAAGGGGTGTTTTAGCCCCCTTTGGCCAAAACAAACTCATCTTTCCATTAAATTAATGTTATTGATTTGAATTGTATTGTTTCTGAAGTCTTATATTTTTTAATCGATAAATTAAACTTTACCATTTTATCAGAGCCATTAGTGCAAAAAGCTTATGCTGTGTTTTATGTTGGTACATATTTAACCAATGGTATAGTAAAAGTAATTTAAGTCAATACTAGGAGTCTATAATCTTTGTATTATTATCATTATTATTCACATTTAAAAGTATTTAAGGCCTAGTGCTATGGCTCATGGCTATAATCCTAGCATTCTGAGATGCCAAAGCAGGTGGATCACTGGAGCTCAGGAGTTGGAGACCAGTCTGAGCAAAAGCAAGACCTTGCCTCTACTAAAAATAGAAAAACTAGTGGGGCACTGTGGCAGGTGTCGGTAGTCCCAGCTACTTGGGAGGCCAAGGCAGGAGGATTGCTTAAACACAGGAGTCTGAGGTTACTGTGAATATGATACCACAGCACTCTACTCAGGGCCTAAAGTGAGACTCTGTCTAAAAAAAAAAATAGAATATTTAAGAAAACTACAGATGGCAGGGAGGCATTGAAGGACAAAGCTGGGGAGTGGTGTGAGTTCCTGTCTTGGAAGACCCTGGCAGTGGTGGGGAGGAGATGTGGAAGGTGGGAGAAGAGCTGTTGTATCAATAGCACCTGGTGCTCTGTGGCACTAACAACCTCGTGGAATAACAACAATACACTCTTTTCTGAGAATAACAATACACTTTACTTATTGGGAGTAAAGTGACCAACTGTCCCAGGTTGTCTGGGAGCAAGGCTGGATTCAGGAATGAGTGTCTTGTGCAGACACACAGGTCCCCATGCACAGAAGGCACCAAATGTTCTGTTGTCATGGTCTTGAAATTCTTCATAATTTTTCAACAGGGCCCTGAACTTTTAATCTGCACTAGGCCCTGCAAATTACATAGTTGGTCCTTTCCAGACTGACTGAGGGATTTCTCAGGACATAGGACCTTCAGTGCTCAACTGGGACAGTCCCAGGTAATCTTGAATGCAGGGCCCAGCCTGGGAAGACAGCCTGTTACCTCTACAGGGCACTTAGTGGCTTTATTCCCAAATCCCTGCCATTCCCAAGAGGGTTTGCTGAACTCCCAGGCCTTAATGGTGTGCTGGGCTCAGGGTGGTCAGATACATAGGCTGGGCAGTTTCTCAAAAGGCTGCTTTCTGTAGAGATGGTGGGTGGCTGGTCGAGACACCTCGGGAAGCAGATGAATCTCATTTTGGACATTCAGAGTCAGTGGGGTGCAGGAGGCGATGGCCTGGCTCCTTTTAAATTGCAGTGACACATCAAATGACACAATATCTGGGTATGTCTCTTGGCGGGCAGAAATCCCCTGCCTACCTTGAGCAGTAGAAGTTGCCACTTGATTGGCAGTTAAAACCCCAACCAAGAGAGGGAACTAGTACCTTCATAGCCAGCTCCTAAATTTAACCCACCTCTACAGCCTGCTGCTTAATCCCAGATAATGGGTGAAGCCGGGAAGAGGAGGGAAAAATAGTTAATCCTGTAGTTTCAAGGGACAACATTCAAGAGCAGAAACACCAGGATCCTGGGAAACTGAAGACTTAAGAAGCCTCAGACCAAATACTTCTTTGTCGTTGTAGCCAAAATACTTTGCCTTTCCCAGAAGAGACTCAACCTTCCTCCAACCCCCATGTGAATTAGAGCCAGCCATCTTCTAGGTTAGAACAGTCTGCAAAATGGGCACGGCCCATCTGACTCACCTGAGTGCTGCATGAAAACACTGGAACTTCTATTCATCTTTACTTTACATCATGCTTTCAATGTCTCTTTTTGTGCATTATTGCCTGGTGAGTACATAATTCAACATATCATATATATCTATCAAGTCCAATACTGGGATGAGGGAAGTGTCCATAATCAAAAAATATTGGAGAAGATTGACACAGACATTTTAAACCTTGAAAGCACAAAGGACTAGGTTTGTGAGGACTCTATTCAAGATCTTTCTTCCTTCCCACAATCCAGCAGCCTATGTGCCCCAACCACGTGTCAGACACTGTGTAGACACAATCAAAAGCCACACTTGCCCTGTGTCCCTTGTGGAATCTCCAATCTGATGCAAAAGACCAGAACACATGTAGCAGTGCTTAATAAACATGTTTGGATAAAATATTGAGGGTGGAATATAAACAATGGGTAAGAAGTTGCTGGGAAGATGGATAGTAGAAGGTATTTTAGGCAAAGAAAGACTTTGAGTAAAAAATATGAGAAGAATCATATTCACCATGTGGTTTAGGGATGAACTTGAGTCGTGTGATTAGAGATGAGATGGTTTAGATAGAAAATGACTCAATGAGGTGTGGAGGGAAGAGAAAGGAGGAAAGGTAGGTTATTGCCTAGAGCCGTGTCTAGAGCTTAGTAGGTGTTTGATAAATATTTGCTGAAGGAATGAAGGACATTAATTAAAATGGATCTTCAATGCCAAGCTAAGGACATTAAGTTTTACTATAAGCAATGACTAGGAATCATAACAATGCTAGGTAGCATTTGTCATATTGACTAATTTGGAGAATTGGGAGGATTTTCTCAGATCTTCACTTTGAGGAAATAGCACATGTCGAGGGTGGAAGTGGAGCGACATTAAAGTCAAACTCAACATCTGTCCCAGTGGAATTGAGTTCTTTTGATGGAGACAGGTTGAAGAAACCTAAAGGCAAAGAGATATAAGTGAACATAAAATGTGATAAGGGCCATGGAGAGAAAAACAAGATGATATGAGATCAAATAATGGCAAGGTTTCCCCCAAAAAAGTCATATTCAGGGTGAGAGATGAAGATTTGGAAAAAGTTAGGCAGGAAAAAGGCCTGGAGAAGAAAGAGCAGATGGCAGACGGACAAGCTTATGCAGGTGGCCTGAATTGACAAAGTTATGGCAAACTGGACAAAGTAAAACAAACAAACAAAAAAGCAACAAAAAAATTAACATATGGAAGCATTATGAGTCATATGGAGAAGGGGGCCCAGAGTAAGGCTGGAAGCAGGCAGGGACCAGGTGGGCCAGACCAGGAAGGTCTTGTTAAAGACCTTTATTCTTAACCAAATATTAGAAGGAGTCATTGTAGGTTCTAACCAAGGGATTGGTAGCTTCTATTTATGGTTTTTGACAGATCACATCTAAGTTTATATGTCTAAGTAATTTGTACCTGGATAATGAGATGGTATACGTTTGTTTGCTGGGGTCAAAGTGAATTAATGTCATCTTTTCCCCCACGTAAGAAGCAATGCAGAGGTAGATGACTTTAGAGCTCACTCAGCAGGTCAGCAGTAACTTCTCTATGACTCTCTCATTCCTCTCTTCATGGCCACAAGGTGGCTGCCACAGCTCCAAACTTCACATCTTCCCCTGACAACATCCAAAGCAAAAAGGCAGGAGAGAGAAGCCTTCTCCTTGTATCTCTCCCTTTTCACAACAAGGAGGTATATTTCCCATAAAACCTTCAGAAGATGTTCCCTTTATGGAAAGAGGTTTACTAGCCATGCCATGAGAAAACTAGTAGCTACCATTTTCAGCTTCTATGACAGGAGACCACTGGGCAGGCAAACAAGAATACCAGCCATGCCACCTTCTTGACTTGGGCCATTACTTTTCTCTGATCATTTTGAGACTTTCCAATTGAGTCAATGAAATGAAGTTCCTCTTTTTGGCCCTGAAGCCATACAGAAACCAAACCATACTCTGGGATATGGGGCAACATGAACCACTCGAAAGAAGATGTCAAGGGTGATGGTGAGGCAATAATCCAGGGAGGAAGGAGGCAAAGATAAGGATTACTCCACACTGCTCCTCACCTCTTCCCGAGTTGCACAATGCGGGTAATTACTCTGCTTCTTGGACAGAAGTAGGGGAAGGAGCGCTGAACCAGGGGTCACAAGGCATACACACGTGCCCAGTTTCATTCTTAGCCAGCTGGTGATCTTAGGCAAGGCACCGCATTTTTTAATAAATGAAGTGTTTCCTACTGGGGAAAAAAAGTATATAGTGATATACCAAGCACCCACCCAGCTTAAGGAACCACTGAGCCCCTTGGTCACGCTCCTATATTGCCACTCCCACCTCTTGTACCGCAATGTTGAATTTCATCTTCACGATCCTTCAACTTGAGCACTTGTATAATATAGTTGTATCCTTAAACAATGCAGAGTAATGGTTTACATTGTAAACCTTGGTATAAAATGGTGTCGTACTAAGGTATTACTTGACGGTTTATTTTTTTTTTCCCACCACACTTAGTTTTTCCCCCATGTTACCAGTGATATGTGCACCTCCAGCTCATTCTCACTCACAGCCATATAATATTTGGGTGTTTAAATCAGGGGTCCTCAAACTTTTTAAAGAGGGGGCCAGTTCACTGTCCCTCAGACCGTTGGAGGGCTGGACTGCGGGCCTCAGGACAAGTCAGCTGCTAAGCAGGACAGGCAGTGGTGGCAAAAACACCCAGTGGGCCGGATAAATGTCCTAGGTGGGCTGCATGTGGCCTGTGGGCCGTAGTTTGAGGACGCCTGGTTTAAATGTTCCAGAGCACTTTTTTTCTTCCTCCCTCTGGTACACATGTGGAACTGTTACTTTTTGAGGGGGCGGGAGCTACAATAAACAGATATTTCTGTGTACATTTCTCCGTGCACACATATAAGAGACTCTCAAGAACAGTGATTTTCAACGCACATGCCGTGAGAGGATCTTAGGTACTCCACAAAAATTTTTAAAGATCATTAATTAAATTATTTCAAAAGATGTTCAAAGCACAGTAAGTATATTCCTCTTTTAACTCTTTTTTTGGTCAACATAATTTTAGTGGGCCGCAGAAGTTTAACTGTAGGTTCAAGTATGCCGTGAGATGAAAAAGCTTGGAAAACACTGCTCTGGAGGAAGTGGGAGAATCGCTGTGCAGGAAAAGCATCTGAGTTAGAGTCAAATGTACTAGGCTTGGTTTCTAGTTCTACCACCTTCCAACTGTGTGACCTTGGGGAAGTCCTTGAACTTTTCTCTATGCCAGGTTCCCTATATGTGAACTAGGTAATAAAGATGCTTATGCTATTATGATATTACTATTATGATATTCATTGTAAAAATTAAATTAAATCACGTCTATTAAATGCTAACAGAGGCTGGGCACCTGATAGCTTCTTAAATAGCAATCAGTCTCTTTTTCCTTCATTCTCCTCCGTTTATCTATTAAATTGTGATTATATTCTTCATGGACCAAAAAGGAAATGTAACAGGTAAGACTTTGTGAAACTGCCGTCGTTCTAAGACAAAACAATCTAATATTCATGCTGTCATAAGCTCTACATGATACAGAGTGTCCATAAAGTTTGCGTGCAGTATAAAATTTAAAATAGTTAGCTAGTAAACTATTTTAAATTGCACACAAACTCACAGACTTTATGGACACCTGTCTATAAAGGTGCTTTGAGAAGGAATCATTCATTCATTCATCAGACATTTTCTGAGGGACTATCATGCAGCTGGCACTGGGTCCTCACACACTGAACAAACAGGCACAGACAAAGGGAACACCTTTGTGCAACTTTTTGGTGAACAATCCACACACAAGTAAGTCTAAAATGTGGTATGTGAGAGTAAGGGAAATAACAGCCAATAGCAATCTTAGCATTTTCTATAAATCCTGTGCTGAATCCAATTTAATCCTCACCGTGTATGAGATATGTACTATTACTGTCTGTGTCAGGGGCCTGGTAGGAAGCAGATGGCACAGACCAGGGGTTACAGAGGCTCATGTGATGAAGGGAGTATTTAGCAAGGTGTGGGCAGGATGAAAGGAAACCAGCAAGGGTCAGTGAGGCACCCCAGAGCTGGCAGTGCCAGGGAGCTGTCACCACCCCTGGTGCTGAAGGAGCACGGGAGGGGGTGTTTTCTACAACAGAGAACAAGGCTGCCCGTCGGGGACCTTGAGTAGAGCAGCTCAGCCACCACCACCCAGCAGGTGGTGAGCAGATAACCAGGTAAGCTGATGTCCTGATTACAAATAGCCTGATGTCCACTTTACCTGCTTCTCACTGATTGAGTCCAGCCAGAGAACATGGGAACTCACAGATCAGTCCAAAGGAGCATGGGACAAGGTAGATAAGACGGACAAGAGAAGGGCAGCACCTGTGGCTCAAGGAGTAGGGCACTAGCCCCACATACCGGCAGTAGGGGGTTTAAACCCAGCCCTGGCCAAAAACTGCGGAAAAAAAAAAATGATGTACAAGAAAAACATCCTCATTTGAAAATGTTATCCCCATTTACAAATGAGGAAGCTGACACACTCAGCTTTTCACAGTTGAGAAAAGTCCCAAGACAAAAGATAGTGAGGTGGGGGCAACCTTTTGATAGGATGTAAC
This sequence comes from Galago senegalensis, assembly GCA_963575145.1. Lineage (NCBI taxonomy): Eukaryota > Metazoa > Chordata > Mammalia > Primates > Galagidae > Galago > Galago senegalensis. Next base: position 20,875 of record CAUYTI010028614.1, read on the forward strand.
CCAGGAGGGCTTCCTGAGGAGGTGACCTGAACAGTAAGAAATGACCAGTGGAGGGAAGAATGTTCTAGGGAGAAGAATCTGCCCATGTAGAGGTCCTGAAGAAGGAAAATGCCAGGTGTGCCAAAGAAGGAAAAAGGCAGCCAGGGTGGCTGCAGGGTGTGAGCAAGTAGGAAAGAAGCACATGAAAAAAAATAGAGCTTTATTATTCTGGGAGATAGACTATCTGCCCCCAAGAAGAGTGGGGGCAACGCTTCTCACGGCTGGCTCTCTAGTCTGGATTCACGCAAGGTGGACACCAGGCTGCTCTCGCCTGGTCAGGTCACCCCACTGATGCGTAGTCACCTAAGAGCAGCTGCTTCTTGGCTGAAGGTTCTTGGCAAGATGCCCCAGCAGCCCGGGGCCTGGGCTGAGCTGCTCGCCTCTGGGCCTCAGGCCCCTGTGAGTGCGACACAGCCACAGCCGTCAGTGTGCTGAGTGATGAGGGCTGCCTAATGGGGCGGAATGTGTTTAAAATGCATTCCAGGTGCTGGGCCTATTCTACATGCATAACCACTGGGTAGGCTCCATCCTCGGCCGAACAGGACTCCCATACCACAAGGGCACCATGTAGAGTGAGACAGCGCTGCAGTTGACTTTGGAGGGAGGTGGCCTCCCGGGTGAGAAGGAACAGATAGAAGGACACAAGGGCACCTCTAGCCTGGGTGCCAGGGATCGCACCAAGTCTCCCAGAGTTGCTGCTCTCAGCCCCTGCCTGTGCCCGTGTCAGGACCAGATCAACTCCATTTTGTTATTCACATAAGTTCTGTTCCTGGGCCCCTGGCCTGCAGGGCCCACCCTGCAACCCTCCCCATTCCATTCCTAGTTGCTCAATCATATCTGCAGGGCCCACCCTGCAACCTTTCTCATTCCTTTCCGAGTTGCTCAACCATATAGTGCCACCTTGGGCAACAGAGCAATAAGCCCCCAATTCCTTGTTAACTATGTCACCTTACTGCAATAAACAGTAAGTTTCTATTAC
>CAUYTI010028616.1:0-19882 GCA_963575145.1 Galago senegalensis
ACTTTTGTGGTTGCTTTTCGCTATTAACACAACCCACAAAACCAAAGGGTAAAATGTTTTACACTTTCTAAAAAAAAAAAAAAAAAAAAAAAAAAAAAGAGGCTCAGCACCTGTGGCTCAAGCGGCTAAGGTGCCAGTCACATACACCTGAGCTGGCAGATTCCAATCCACTTTTTTTTTTTTTTTTTTTGGCCGGGGCTGGGTTTGAACCTGCCACCTCTGGTATATGGGGCCAATGCCCTATCCTTTTGAGGCATAGGCACCACTTGCGGGTTCTAATCCAGCCCTGGCTCACCAAACAACAATGACAGCCGCAACCAAAAATAGCCGGGCATTGGGGCAGGTGCCTGTAGTCCCAGCTACTTGGGAGGCAGAGGCAAGAGAATCACTTGAGCCCAGGAGTTGGAGGTTGCTGTGAGCTGTGATGCCACAGCACTCTACCCAGGGTGACAGCTTGAGGCTCTGTCCTTCCTCCCCCCCAAATAAAAAGATCCTGGGTAATGGGCATTTTTATTCCAATTTTGGGGAAATCATGTGACTTGCCCAATACCACAACACTATTAAGTGGCAAAGCAAGAGTTTGAACTCAAGTCTTTTGAACTGAAAAGCCTGGGATATTTCCATCATTTTACAACCTCAACCTCTTTCTTCATATTACTTATCCTAGACTAGATGGATTCTGAGGCTCGAATGAAGATCTATCTGGCAGGAATGAGGAGGGTGAAAAAGGAAGTCTTTTGGGTGGGGGGCTGGGTAGGTTCCAGGCAGTTGTATTGCTTCCATGGATTTCTAGAGGCTGCAGCCCGGGCCTGCAAAGTGACCACATATTGGAGAATCTTGCAGGAAGAAGCAGGGGAAGCTCATCTTCCCCACTAGCCTGTTGGTATACTGCAGTTTGCGAGCCTGGAGACTGGGCATGTCATGGCCCACAAAAAAAGATTTCCCTAGAGCTGGCAAGTTCTAATAGAGAAGGACCTATGCTGTCATAGACCCTATATACTCCCTACCTCCACAGATCAGGTTTTTTATGTCATTGTTCTACCATCCTCACTGAACACTTTTTTTTGTTTGTTTGGTTTTTTTTTTTTTTTTTTGCAGTTTTTGACTGGGGTTGGGTTTGAACCCACCACCTCCGGTATATGGGGCCAGCATCCTACTCCTTTGAACTACAGGTGCTGCCCCTCACTGAACACTTTTATGATGATCAACAGCTTAGAGTGTTCCCTCTGCTACAGTGAGCCCCCAGTGAATTCAATGCCCCGAGCTTAGAACAGCAGCTTTTCTGAACAGGCAGAGGAGTGACATCCCCACATACCGTGCCACAGACATAGATGGAGAAGGGGCCTTCCTTTTCCAGATTCTTTCCAGGGAGATTTTATGGTTATGCAGGTTCAGACTTCTCAGGGGGTGTAGTTGGATAGAATCCAATATTCTATTCTGTAAATCTAGTTTAGACAGGTGGGGGGCACTTTTCCTAGTGCTTTCCTTATGACAGGAGTCTATTTTGTGTTTATAACATGCCTACCATGATCTTAAAGTCTCTCAGGTCCTCTGTCTCCAAATGGGAATCTTAATTAGTTATGTATTCATTATTAAATGAATGTAATTGTTCACAAATTCAATTATTTATTCATTACTCCTTTCATTCTTATGCCCTTTGGGCCAACTCATTCAAATATCTAGTATAGAGAATGTAATGTAACAGTTCTCAGCATCTGTAGAGGGCTGTTAAGCACTATTAGGAAAAAAAATCAGACATTTTCAAAGATGAGTACAAGGTAGGGTAACTGCTGTGACAAAACATCCCCCAATTTTAGTAGCGTATAATAAAAATTAATGTCTCACTCATATAAGAGAGCAAAACATATATTCTTGCTTTGATAGCTCTCCTGTGAGTCTCCTCTCCATGTGCTAACTCAGTAACCCAGGCTCCTGCTATGTTGTGGCTCTTTCTTCCTCTAAGTCCTTGGAGTCCTCTCTCTTTAACTACCTAATTGGTAAAGAAAAGGAAAGGCCATATATGTGGAGGCAGGGTCATGAAGGGGGTTTATGTCACTTCCTCTTATTCTTTTTGGTCCAGCTGCATCATAGGTTGAAAAATGTAGCCTAGTTGGTTATTCTACAGGAAAGGGAAGTGATTTGGTAAACAATTGGCTGTCAACCATAAATTTATGGTCTCTCAACACAACTAGGATGCTACCTTCCCAGCATCCTATGTTACCCTAGCCATATCTTTCTTACTTTAGTTACTTCAAGTCTTAAAATTTTCAAAATTTTGTGACCCTATCATATTTCCCATATTCCCTTTTAATAAAATATTTCAGAATATAAAAAGTATATTGAATAAAGTACACCCATATATCCATCATCCACTTAGAAAATGAAATATAATCAGACCTTTGTATCCATGGGTTCTGCATCCATGGATATCACCAACCATGTATAGAAAGTATTCACCAAAAAAAAACCCAATAAAAAATCCTAATAGAGCAATAAGAATAAACCAGGCATGGTGGTGCAAGCCTATAGTCCCAGCTACTTGGGAAGCTGAGGCAGGAGGATCACTTGAGCTAAGGAGTTCAAGATCAGCTTTGGCAATAAAGTAAGACCTCATCTCTTAAAAATAAATGAAAAATACAAGATAACAATTATTTATATTATATTAAGTGTTATAAGTAATCTAGAGATTATTTAAAGTGTACAGCAGTTGTGTGTAGGTTATATGCAAATACTAAGCCATTTTCTATCAGGGACTTGAACATACACAAAAATCTACAGGGGTGCTGGAACCAATTCCCCTCAGATACCAAGGGATGACTATATTATAAAAACAGATAAACCTTTTCACCTTTCTTTCTTAGGAGGTGTTTTTTCCCTCTTATTTAACAACAACAACAAAAATAAAAGCCTACTGTATTATAACTCTCTCAATGTTCTGCCATCATTAATACAAATGCCCCTGCTTCCATCTGGTGTCTTCCCTCTCCTTAGCATATTCTAACCACTTGTTCACTCTCTTCCCCATTATTAGAGACCTCACTGTTTACTCCTCCCCTTTCTCTGTATATTCAACATTTGATTATTTTTAAGTCCCTTCCAATTTACTTAAAAATACAAAATATAACCCCATGGCTCTATTTGACCTCCTGTCTACCTTCAGGCTCACTTTTTCCTTCATGAAAACTCTGTGATATGGCTTCCCACAGCTACTGCATCCATGTCCTCATAATTTAACTCACTTTAATCTGAATTCCATCTCACTGTTCCAGGAAAGCAGTTCTCTCCCAGGCCATTGTGACTATTGATTGGCATAATCCAATAGATATTTCTTGGTTCTTATCCCTTTTTTACCTCTCCAACTGACCTCATGGTCCTCCTTCTCCTTCTTGAAACATTCTCTTTCCATAGCTTCCTTGGAACTATGTTCTGTTCTTTATCCAATCACTACCCAGATCTTTCTCAGACCATTTTTTTCTTCTACAATTCCTTAAATGTCAATACTGCTTAAATGACAATATTTCTCAAATGTTGTTTCCTAGATCATCTTCTCTTCTCCTTTTATATATTTTTCTACAGTGATCTCATCTGTCTTTTTGGATTCTTCCATTTTGCCCTCCATATGTCATTTTCTACTGTATACTTGTTAGCCCCAAGCTCAAATCTTTCCTACTAAAACTAAATAAAAAATAAACAGCATCATTACCAACAAAAACTTCTGTCAACCTTTGCCGTGTCATCCATCTACCTTGTTGCCCCTATTCCTTGAACAAAATTTTTGAAAATTGTCCACATATACACCTCCACTTCCTAAACTCCTACTTTTCCCTCCGCCTATTCTACCACAGATTTTTGTGTTCTCATCCCTTCACCATCCTTCCCACTTTTCCATCTATGCTCCTTTTTGGTGTCATCTTGAATTATCTATACTTAAAGTATTGGGTTCTTTGAGGCTTGATTCTAGGAATCCTTTTATTCATGATCAAACTCCCCTTGCCCTTGACTTCAGTTGACATTTTATTGTGATGACCTACAAATTTATGAAATGTCCAGTCAGATCTCCTTTGAGCTCCAAACTCTTAACCCTGCCATCTGAATATTTTGTAGTTTTCCTATGCAATATTTTAAATACTAATATTGTATAACTTTATCTATAAATCTAGATATATTTCCCAGTGTTTCCTGCTTCAGTTAATGGCACCATGATTCATTCAGCTATGCAAACCGACCCCTTTCCCAAATTATTCTTAATTAATGTTTTCTCCATCTCTCTTTCTGAATTGTGCTATCTTGTCAATTTTTCCTCCCAAATATTTTCCAAGCCTGTCCATTCTCTTCATTTCACAGCAGTTTTCCTTGTTTTTATGGTCCCACCGTATTGACTTTAGAAACCTTTAAACTAAGCACCCTGTTTCTATTTCTCTTCATGGAACATTCTCTGTTTCTACTCTATCCATCACCTATGATCTCGGAAAACTTTCTCATAATTCTTGCCTCAGCTTAAGCATCTTTTTCTTAGGGAATTCTTCCTTGATTCCTCAGGCTGGATTAAGTTTATTTATTATCTACTCTTATGGTTTACTATATTTTTGACAGTAATTAAGACAGTATATTTATATTTGTGTGACTGTTTGACAAATGTTGTGTCTTCACTAGATTACATAGCCTTGTCTGTATTGCTCACCTCCTATTTCTGGCATGTAAAACAGCATATGACACATACCAGATATTCAGTAAATGTGTAAATGGCTTCAAATATCCACTGTAGGCTGGTAGTTGCCAAAAGTATCTCCAACCCAAGTCACTCTCCTGAGCTTCAGATCTATATAACCAATTTTTTACTTCAAATGTTTGATTGTATATCTCATTGGCATGTCAAACTTAAGAAATCCCAACTACACATCTACCCCATCTGCCCAAACCAGATATTGGATGTCAGCTCTGGGCTTTTTCTTTCCCATGTCTCTCACTTCTGATAAAGCACTAAGTACTACTCATTCTGTCTCAAATATTATTCCAATCTATCCATTTCTACTTAACCTCATGGTCCCTAAAATACTCTAGTTCAAGGTATCACCACCTCCCACCTATATCACTACAGAAGCCACATTACTGGCCTTCTTCCTTCTAGCCTTGCAGTCCTTCTAGCTATTAACCCCCATAAACAGCAATCTGTCAAAAGTGAAAATCTTATCTTACATCTGATTCAAACTCCTAGCTCCCCAACACTTAATAAGGCTTATAACTCTGAAGGGTCCAGTTCTTGCTTGACTCTCCATCCTTACTTTTTATTCTTTCTCCTTTCATACTCTCTTTTCCATTCATCTTAAATCACTTCTCTTGTGTTGAATATGCCCTGCTCACTTATACTTCAGAATTGTCTGGATGAGTAAATTATGCTGCATAAAAATAATCTCAAAACTTAGTACCTTATAACAATATTTATTACTTTGCATAAGCCTGTGGGTTAGCTGGGCAATTTTGCCAATATGAGCCAGATTCATATGATCTCCATTAGACTAGCTCATTTGTCTTTGCTCCTTTGGCAGGCCAGTTGGAGGCTGGCTCATCTAGCATAGTCCAGCATGGCATGGATGAGCTGGTATGATGAAGCTCTCCTCCACATTGGCTCTCATCCTGCAGTAGCCAAGCCTAGCTTATTCTTGTGGTGGTGGCAGAGTTCAACAAAAAACAGTGAAAGTATGCAAGGCTACCTGATGCATAGGAATGAAACTAACATGTGAATCACTTCTATAGTATTCACAAGATCAGCCTAGATTCAAGGAGTAGGAAACAGACCCCAGTGCTTGATGGAAAGTGATGCAAACTCACATTATAAAGTGGTGGATACATAAAAAGGTGGAAAATGGGGCCATTTTTGTACTCAGTCTACCAAGTGATCTTTCATCATTCCTTTTGCACAGAATACCTATATGTCAACCCTCCTCTTTAATAGCTGGCAATTACCCCACTGTTCTCAGTTTGGATGTCACGTCTGGGAATTCTTTCTAGGATTCCTCTAGCTGTCTTTTTCTGCTCTTCTCATTATAGTGCATATATTAAATGCCTGACTACTTATCTTATTCTCCAATTCGAACATAGTCCTTAAAGACAGAGACTATGTCTTATTTGGATATCTCCTAGCACTGTACCTGGCAGCAGCAGAGGCTGTTATAAGTACATTTAAATTTAAAATGCACAATAAAAATCAATCAAGCAAGGCCTCAATAAGTAAGCAAAAATCTAAAGTGCACAATAAAATCAATCAATATCAATATATGCTTCCCCTGCCGCTTAAATCTCTGATTAAAGATAAAACAGCAGCAAGTATCTCTACCAACTCACTTTTCTCCTTTTATTTTTATTTATTTTTTTCTTCTTCAGTAGAATCAAGGGAGCAGGTTTTGAATTTCACTGTGTGATTCTATTCATGCAGAGTAGTCGTAAAAAACGTAATATAAACCCAAGAATAATAGGTATAAATCCACCTTATTTTCTTAGTGGGACAGAAGTATTTATTTCAAGCTCCTTTTCTACTGCTCTGTTCTCTACTCATCACCCATCTGATAAGAAGTATTGCACTGCTTTATCTATAAATTACTTTTTCTCAGGGCTCAGTAATTTCATCCCTAGTCTCATGTCTTCCACAAATCCTTGAGGCCTCATGACAGAGCTAAATCTGGTATTCATGGTATAGTCTCTAGAGCAGAGAGGCACGAGATGACTCCAACTTCCCCACTCGGCTGGCTTCCTTTTTGCCATCTTATCACATTCACTTCCAAGTTGTTATTGACTTTTCTTAATCTCCTCTCTCACTTTTTAATTTACTTTCCTCTTGCTTTAGCTGTTTCCACAACCACACCACACCTCACTCAGATGCTCATCTTTTGCTGTTTTCTACTCTTACAATGTGGAAAATGACAACGTTCTAGTCACATTTCTTTTGGTTTCCCATCCACATATTTTTTTTTCTCTTGCAAATTATTTTAATGTTGGATCCAATAGGAAATGCTAATCACCCATCTCCATATAACTCACTTCAATAGCAAGTTGTGATGGCATGTTCACTTACTGCTTTCACATCTTTAAGCCTGCCAGGGTTACTCATCCTCTACCAACATATACTCACTTTTGTGGTTTCTGTCATTGCCATTGTAACACATGTTCTTGACCTTTCTCCAACTGCCTCTGAAGTTAACTAGCATTTATCACAAAAGAGGGGATTAGCAATGGGAACAATCCACACAAAATGTACTCCCCGCACAGACTGTTAGAGTTAGTCAACTAGGGCTCTGATTCAGCAAAATAACTATCAGATTCTCGAAGTGACAGGATGCATTCTAAATGAGCTGTGATTGCCTGCTAGTAGCAGGTTCAATATGTCAAAGTAGCCCCATTTACATATTTGACAAATTTATGAGATTAAGATTTTATCAAAACATTTGACAAAGCTTTCAGAGTAGTCTTGTGAAGGATATATGAAGAAGAGTGTTGATCAGATTATCTTATGAGTGCATAGATATGTGAAAGACTAATCATTCTTACACAAAGAAAGTTGATTAATAGGGCTGGCAAACTTTTCTCTATGAAGGGCCAGGTAGTAAATATTTTGGGCTTTGTGGGCAGAACTACTCAAGTTTACCATCATATTCTGAGAGCAGCCGTAGACAATACATACAGGAATGAATGTTACTGTGTTCTAATAGAACTTTACCAAAACAGGCAGTGGGCTGCATCTGGCCCATGGACCATAGTTTGTTGATCCCTGTCTTAAGGCCTAAGATACCAGTGGGTGTGACTATTACCTGTAAGTTTTAGCAACCTTTACAGCATAAGAATTTAAAACCTTGAATAGGCAACTGCGTTATTATCTTTGAACCCTGTTGTTGCTGACTTTGGACCCTATTGCACTGTGTGTACATTCAGATCTGCTGATGCACCTATGTTCTTATACAGAAACCAACTCACCATACAGAGGTTTCCCTTTATTCTAATTAGTACCAGATATCCTTAGTGAGATAAGAAATGTTGAGTTATTTTAATACAGAAATCAGTACATATTAAGAATTAATCTACACATAGATGAGCTCATAAAAAAACATAAGAAAACATTAGCAGTTAATTAGAAACTAATGCTAAAATGCTAAAGTTCTTAGATTAAAGCAACTACAGCACACTTGAATTGTTAATATGACAATTAGCTCAGCCACCTACAAAGTACTTGTTAATAAATACTTTATAAAGACTTCTGTTAAGTGAGAGCACAGCAGGTTTATAAAATGTAAGTTTATGTGGTCTTGAAAAATGTACTCAGTATGTTTTCTTTTTAGAAGTTCTAATCATGGTGGCTTCTTGAAAGAATTCATGCTGCCTCTAAATTTCAAATATATTTTCCTTTCTGAAACTAAGGCTCAATATTCTACAACAGTAGTTTTCAAAGTGAAGTTCAAGGAATAGCAGCATCAGTATCACCAGGGAACATGTTAGAGATGTCAATTCTTCAACTTCCCCCACACTTAATGAATCAGACACTCTAGACTCCGGAAATCTGTATTTTAATAGTCCTTCCAGTTACTTTGGATGGGTATTATTTTCAGATTATAAATGATTTATTAAACAAGCAAATATAAAACAAATGAAATTAGTAGTCAACTCAACAAGCAAATAATAAAGAAATATAAACCGAAAGAAATTCATTAATAAAATTAAAAAGACATTAATAAATGAAAATGCATAAAATTGTCATATTTTGTCCTTAAACTTTAGAAAAATATAAATGAACCACTAACTAGTCTAGTTATACAATTAGATGAATCTCAGTAAAGAAAATTAAGAATAAGACCATCATCTAGGCTTGGCGCCTGTGGCTCAAGCGGCTAAGGCGCCAGCCACATACACCTAAAGTGGCAGGTTCGAATCCAGCCTGGACCTGCCAAACAACAATAATGACTGCAACCAAAAAAAAAAAAAAGACCATCATCTATACATAGGAAATAGAAAAGAATTAAAAAAATTTTTTTATGCTAACAATTTTTAAAACTTGGATAAATTGGAAAATTTTCTAGGAATATATTTTAAAAAATAGATCCAGAAAAAAGTAAAAGACTTAAATAAACCAATGATTGTAGAAGGAAAACAAAAATAAACATAGGTTCATTTTTTCAAATCTTTAAATTTCAGATATTCCTAAACTATTGAGTCTCTTTGAGGGAACAGAGAAAGAAGAAATATTTCATCTTTTTTGCAAAGCCAGGGACTAGAGTAATGCTGATGAGCATAAACTGACACTATAAATATTTTCATAGGGTGGAAAAAGGAAAAGAAAAAGAGAAAGAGAGGGAGAGGGAGCGAAACTAATGATTTCACAAGGACTTCACAAAATGGATCTTACAAAAGTTTAGTTTTATTGGCTGAAACGTGAGGCCACAAAATGGCCTTGAGCCTCCTAAAGCTTTCCAGTGTCCGAGGATGAAGGGCCTCACAGAATGAAATATTTCCTCATTCTAATTTTCCATTGACTATATGTCTTAGTCTGTTCTGTGCTTCTATAACAGAATACCTGAGACTGGGTAATTTACAATGAACAGAAATTTATTTGGCTCACAGTCTTAGAGGCTGGGAAGTTCAAGACAAGGGGCTATATCTGGTGAGAACCTTCTAGCTACTCCATAATATGGCAGAAGGCATCACATGATGAGTGCATGCAGTGTTGTGGTGGAGGGAAGGGAGTCAAACTCATTCTTTTATCAGGAACACATTCTTGTGATAACAGCATTAATTCATTTATGATGAAAGAGCCCTCATGTCCTGACCACCTCTTAAATGTCTCACTTCTTAATATTATTGCCCTGGGAATTAAGTTTCCAACACATGAACTTTAGGGACACATCTAAATCCTAGAACTAAACCACCATTAATTTAATTGTAGATATTTTAGGGATAAAATAAACTATATTTATTGCCCCTAAAACAAGAAGACATGCATTTGTATACTTAAATATATCACTTTCTATTCAGCATTACAAGATTTCATCTAAGCCTTCTTCACACTGCAGAATCTAAGAATTCCTAGGACTCATTCTGAGGATTTCAGTCATGCACAGTACCCAGCCATAGGTGGCATTTCAAAATCTGAGCTACTAGACCTGACTTCTTCACCAACTTTAGGATGACCATATGTTTGGAGGAATAGGTAACAAAGCCAGGGCAATCTGTTCCTGAATTTATTATTTGGTGACATTCTGGTTTCCTTCTTTTCTTTAGTCAAATCACATGTTAATGGAAGAGAGTCAGTTTCCTTCGAATGGCAGCCAGAAGGTTTGGCTCTGGCTGGCTCAAAGACCAACTGCTCTTTGGTACCTGGGTATTAGTACCTTGTCACACGTATATAAGTCACATCAACCAGTGCTGGCTTTTTGAACCTTGTAGTCTCTCCCAAGATCTCTGATTTCTACTGCCTTTGTTTATATGTCCTAGTATTTCATAAGAAATGTTATATTCAAACAATGACTTCTTTTTCCAATGTGGCATAATAATAAAATAATTTTAAAAACATTTTAAAAGATGATTAAAACATCTAGTGCTCAAATATTGGTTCATATTACTATCCTCCAATAAATGGAACTAGGGATCCTTAGAAAAATGGTTGATTTTAGGGCAGTGGCAGGAAATAGATAAGGTAAGCTTGAGCATCTTGGAATGCCAGAAAGAAAATGGTAAAAAATAAAACCATTTAAAACCCCACAATGGTGGAAGTAAGTCAAAAGATAGAAGAATCAACTGGACAAAGCTATAAAAATCTGAGCAATAAGATATAGTATAGGACTATGATCTGGTGTGTAAAATAAATATCCATGAGTCCATATCAATGTAAATAAATTATTGAATAACTAACCAAATAAATAAATAAGGAAGGAAGAAGAGATAAATCTCCCATGCTGACAAATTCCAAATAATTTAGGGAGATAGTCTTCCCTTAGGGTGGTAGCACATCACTCTTCACTTTTAAAGTGTGGTCTGTGTACAAAGCACTGTATGAAAAGGGAGGCAGAGTACCATTCTGGTGGAGACATCTGACAAACACTACCTTAGCTGGATCATTACGTCCTTCATGTTCACATGGATGGAGCTGGAGAATGCTCTTCTGAGCAAAGTATCATAAGAATGGAGGAAAAAGTGTCCTTTCTTTTTCAATTCATAGATTTGTAGAAAAATAGAAGAGAGTTTTTTAGAAATAGTACTTCTATGGGATGTTATGGAATACAAAATTGAGCGCAAAGATCAGACAATCACTGACTGACCTAAATCATATGTCACACAATTCCAAGCTATGCTTTCCATGATATTTAATTTATTATCTAGAATAGGCATATTTTGTACATGAGGTTTCTGACTGAAGCTTCCCTCTTGAAATCTCGTGAGGCACTGTGTCCAGTAGTGAACACTATGATTGCAGTTATTTAGGATAATCATAGAAAATATCAGCCTAACTTTAAACTTCTATCAATTCTGAATTCCATGCTATGGGTGTCTAAATTTTGGCTTCTTGGTCACAATGCAGGTTAAAAGTTATGTTGGATCACACGTATAGTACACATTAACTAATGAAGCCTTCTAAAGATAAATGAGATCCATAGTTGTGGAGATCTACCATCACGGTTATGTAATACAGTCCTGACAAACTCCCCATGTGTCACCAAGGCCTAAGGATTGGACAAACCTCAAAGTCACTGATTAGCTCATATCTTTAGTAGAACTCAATGATTTATCCCAGAATGACTACAATATTTTGATGCTCAGGGCAGACAAATTGGGAAGATACCCTGAGCTCCCATGTTAGAGACAAGGCTCAGCATCAGAAAGACACCCTCAGCTGTGATCTTACACTTGGTTTATTCTCAAATATAAAGTGTTAACTAGTGTTTGTAACCCTTACTTATAGTTCTAGCTACTTCAGAGGATGAGGCAGGAGGATCACTTCAACCAAAGAGTCATATATCATTGTGAGCAAGGCTGTGATCATGGACAAACGTAGCCTGGGGAACATATTGAGATTCAATCTCATGAAAAATAATGAAATAAAGAAAGAAAGTGTTCCCGTTTCTCCACATCAGAGATTCAGTCTCATAAAAAGAAAGGAAGGAAGGAAGGAAGGAAGGAAAAAAGAAAGAAAGAAAGAAAGAAAGAAAGAAAGAAAGAAAGAAAGAAAGAAAGAAAGAAAGAAGAAAAGAATGTGTTCCCTTTTCTTCACATCCACACCAAAATCTTTGGTTAGAGGATTCTGTGATATGGGCTAATCTTACTGGATTTAGGTAATATCTCAAAGTAGTTTTGATTTGCATTTCTCTGATGATTAAGATGGTTAGGCCATGCACCTATCTTCTTTACAGAAATTTCTTTTCAAGTTCATTGCCTACCCTGAGATGGGATCACTTATTTTTTCTTGCAAATGAGTTTGATTTCTCTATGTATTCTGATTATTAAACCATTTTTGGAGACATAGCATGCAAATATCTTTTCCCATTCAGAGGGCTGTCTACTTTACTTACTTTGTTCTTGGCTGTGCAGAAGTGTTTTAGTTTTTTCAAATCCCAATAGTGTATTTTTGATGTTGCTTCAATTTCCTGAGTGATCCTCCTCATAACATTTTCACAAAAACCAATTTCTTAAAATGTATTACCTGCAATTCCTTCTAGTGTTTTATAGTTTCATGTCTTAAGTTTCAATCTTTAATCCAGTGAGAATCTATCTTAGTTAATGGTGACAGGAGTGGATATGGAGAAAAGGGAGCACTTCTACATTGCTACTGGGAATGCAAACTAATTCATTCCTTAAGGAAAGACATCTGGAGAACGCTTAGAGAATTAAAAATAGGCCTGACATTTGATCCTGAAATTCTTTTATTAGGTATATATCTAGAAGACCAAAAATCACATTACAAAAAAGATATTTATATCTGAATATTTATTGCATCCCAATTAATAAATGCTAGGTCATGGAAGAAGCCCAAGTGCCCATCAACCCATTAATTGATCAATGCATTGTGGTATAGGTACATAATGAAATATTATACAGCCCTAAAGAAAGATGGAGATTTTACCTCCTTCATGTTTACATGGATGGAGATGGAAAATGTTCTTCACAGACAAGTATCTCAAGAATGGAAGAAAAAGTATTAAAGTATCCAATGTACACAGCAGTATTTTGAAACTAATTTATAGCTTTCATAGGAAAGCTATAATCTAATTGTAGGCTTAGAATATGGGGAGGAAGAGGTAAAGGTTTGGGGTGGATGGGTGGAGGGAGGGTGATTGGTGTGGTTACCATTATGGTTTATCTTACAAGGGCACAAGTGAATCTTTCTAAAAGCAGAGTATGAATGTCTTAACTCAATAACTAAGAAAATGACATGAAGGCTACCTTAACCATATTGATGAGGGTATTTAAAATTGTATATGAAAACATCATACTGTACCCCATGATGACAGAAAGAAAGAGAGAGAGAGAGAGAGAAACAGTAGGAATGAAGGCAGGAAAGAAGGAAGGAAGGAAAGAAATAAAAAAAGGAAGAAAAGAAAGAAAGGAAGGTAGGGGAAAAGTAAGAGAAAAAGAGAGAGAGCGAGAAACAAATTTGGATAGGTACAGTTTTCAGGAGTGAAATTATGAGGAAAAGTCATTAGACAGATGGAATCCATGAGTACATAATTGAGATTTATTTTGGTCCTCCCAGGGAGGAGTGAAGAATGAATCAGGAAGTTTATTTGCAGTTGGTTCCTTAGGAAATTGCCAGTTGATCTGATGGGTAGTGATTGTCTAGACATGTCTGGTCCTTGGTCTTGGACTGAGTGGGACAAGGGAATATTGGCCCAAATTGAAAAGTGCAACAGAATGGATGGAGTACATAATCTGGATATTGTAGTGTGCATAAAAATACCTGACTTGAGTCAATAATTCACTGTTTGGGCAGTTTAGAGTGACTACAGGAATCTAAGATATCAAAAGGACAGAGTTTTGTAAAATCGGAAATCTTGACTAATAGAGGTTGTAGCAAAAAAAATATTCCCCTATGAAAGAATAATTTCTTTAGTTGACCTCTAATCTGGAGGATAATTTTCAACACAAGATCTGGGGTCAAAGTAAAAATTATATTCAGCTGTTCTAGAATGCACCTGTACTCCCAGCTACTCAGGAGGATGAGGGAAGAAAATCACCTACATCCAGGAGTTGGAGGATGCTGGGATATGTAGATGCTACAGAATTTTACTGAATGTCATAAATAAAGTATGCCTCTGTCTCTATCGTAAAAAAGTAAAAATGAGTAGTATCTCCAATACAAAATGGTTTTCTTCATTTATTTATTGAGACAGTGTCTTTTTTTTTTTTACCTTTGGTAGTGTACTTTGGTATCATAGTTTGATCAAACACTTGTAGAACACCAGCACAAGTACACAGAAATGTCCAGTGAGTACCTTTGACGAGATTCCTGGAATCCACGACATTCCAGGATAAAGTCATGACGTAATCTCCATGGATGACATCGTAATGTGTGTTGCCCTGCGTTACAATATTTAACCTCAAACTTATTCCTAGTAAGCATGGGTAGTTGATGTCCAGGTTTGCTTTTGGATTTAAAGTTTTACAAATAGTGAACTTTTCTTTTCATTCAATGTGATAAATAAAGTCAGTCTCTATTTTAAAAAGAAAAGGAAAAATGAGGAGTTACTACAATACAAATGGTATCTCCATTTTTTTACAGGGACAGAATCTTGTTTTGTTGCTTTTGGTAGAGGGCCCTGGTATCATAGCTCACAGCAAACTTCAAGTGTTCTCATAAAGAGAACATATAGGTAACTCACTAGTACTGAGGCTTGTCTCCAATTCAGATGTCTGAAATGGTTCCTCACCATGAGGGTGGAGAGTTCCAAAATGGTTCCAGACAATCTGCAACAAAAAATAGCCTGGCACGGAGGAGGGTGTTTTAGTTTAAGCTAATTGGGAGGCTAGGGAAGAAGAATCTCCTGAGCCCCAAAAATGTAGGTTTCTGTGAGCTGTGATGGCACATTACTGTCCCAAGAGTAATATAGTGAAACTGTCTCATGAAAAAAGAATAAAGAGCATCCTACTTAAGAGTCTCTATGCAGTTTCCCCATGTGGAATACAGCTTGATTCTGACTGCTCTACAAAATTTCACGAGGCTTTGTGTCAGCCTCGTGACTGGAATCTCAGGCATGAATGTAATCAATAAGGAACAAAAGGGAGATCATTTCTCTGTGGATGTTGGGCTAGGAAATGTCCTGCATCACACACTGGCAGGAAACCAGTTGAAGTGAATAGAAATGTCCAGAGATTATCTTTGACCATCGGCCTGGATCCCATGACATTCTAGTATGAAGTCACTACAGGTTCTCCATGGATGACATTACAATGGATATTGCCCTGGATTAAAATTTTTAAGCTTAATTTCATTCCTGTTATGTGGGTTTGTTCCTTCATTCAAAATATTACAATCAGTGTGGTTATTTTCTCCACACTCAATTCTTGATTACTAAATTTTGTTTTGAACTATGGCCTATGGATTCAATAATCCATCTCATTGAAGATACACCTTCTCACTGAAGGATCCCTCTCAAAATCTCATGAGGTAATGTGTCCAGTACTGTAACTCATAACTGCAGTTATTTATGATGGTTATAAGAAATATAAGTGTTGTATTAATTTTAAATTTTACTCAATCTTGAATTATGTGCTAGATGTGTCTAACCTTTTGGATTTTGGCCACACGGCACAGACCAGACATACTCTGCATGTACCTTTGAGGTTTGAGGATTGGACCATCCTCAAAGTTTCTAATGAGCTCCTTTCTTAAGTAGAACTCAATGACTTATCCCACACAAGACTAAAATATTTCAATCCTCTGTTCAGCCCAATTGAGCAAATCCTCTGTGCTCCCTAGTTAGAGATAAGACTGAGCAATAAAAAGACATCCTCAGTTCTGATCTCCCACTGGGTTTCTACTCAAATAGCATGGGTAAAGTGTTGTATTATTTACCTTTAGTTCCATCTATTCCATACTTTGAGGCAGGAGGATGACTTCAACCAAAAAGTTAAACATCATTGTGTGCAACAATGAAGTCATGGACAATCTAGCCTGGGGTACACAATGAGATTCAGTCTCATGAATAATAATTTTAAAAAAGATAGAATGAATGAAAAAGAAGAAGGAAGGAAAGAAAGAAAGAAGAATGAAAGAAAAAAAAAAGAGAAAGAAACATTAATTTGCTAGGTACAGTTTCCAGAGCGAAACAAGGAAAGGTCAGTAGGCAGATGGAATACAGTACTACATAAAGGAGGACATTTATTGTGGTTTCCGTGGGGAGGAGGGAACAATGAGTCAGGTCAAGTTCATTTGTGATGAGTTCTTAGGAGACTGCCTGTTGATCTGATGGGGAGTGGTTGTCCAGAAATGTCTAGTCCCTGGTCTTGGACTGATTGGGGAAAGGGAATATTGGCCCATATTGAAAAGAGCAGCATAGGGGTCTAGTGTACAATCTGGACATATTAGTGTGAATAAAAAAATCTACCTGAGTCAATAATTCACTGTGTGTGATGTTTACAGTGACCACAAGAATTTAAATTAACAAAGCGTCAGAGTTCTGTAAAATCTGGTCTTAACTAAAGGAGTTATAGGAAAAAAATTGTCTATGAGAGAAGAATCTCTCCAGTTGACATATTTTATAGGAAAAAAAATTCAATACTAGATACATGGTCAAAAGTAAAAATCATAGCCAGGCATTGTGGTGTGCACCTATAGTTCCTGTTAGGAAGCTGAGAAAAGAAAATAACCAAAGACTAGGAGTTGGAGATTGCTGTGATCTGTAGATGTCTGAGGGTGATAAATGCTATGATATTTACTGTGATAAATAAAGTATCTGTCTTTATAAAAAGAAAAGTAAAAATGAGAAATACCTCCAATACATATTTTTTCTCCATTTATTTATTGAGACAGAGTCTTGTTTTGTTGTTTTTGTTAGAGTACTCTGGTATCATAGCTCACAGAAAATGTCAAGTCTTCTCAAGTCTTCTCTTACAGCAAAGGTATTCCCTCAGCTGGCATGCCAGGAGCCTTAATAACATCAGGCTTTTTTTAAATCTTCATAGATGTGTATCTTACAGACCTGAGGCTGGGCTGCAATTCAGAAGCTTAGACACCACAACTGACTAGGCCTTTCACATTGCCAATATGACAGGGATGAAGAAGCACCTCTGGTCACAAAACCTAGTTTGAAAAATATTCCATCTTCGATGTCTGAAGTGGTAGTTTACAATGAGGGTAGTGAAATCCAAATGGTCACAGCCAATCTCCAACAAAATATAGCTAGGCATGGAGGTAGGCACTTGTAGTGCAGGATACTGGGCAAGCTGAGGCAAAATAATTTCCTGAGCCCAAGAGAGGGAGGTTTCTGTGAGTCATGATGGCACATCATTGTACTGAGAATTATGAAGTGAAACACTTTCTCAGAAAAAAAAAAAAGAAAGAAAAAGTATACTACTTAAGTGTCTCTATGAAGCATTACTATCTGGAATGTACTTTAAATCTCGAGCTGTACAAAATCTCAACTGTTGTGTCAGCCTAGTGACTGGAATCTCTGCCCTTAATGTAATCTATAAGGCATAGCTAGGAGATCACTTCTCTGTCTGTGGATGGAGGGCTAAAAAATTTTCTAAATCAAAGATTTGTAGGACACCAGCAGAAGTGAGCAGAAAATTCCAGTGAATATCTTTGACCAAGAGCCTGGATCCCATGACATTCCAGGATCAAGTTCCCACATGGTCACCATGGATGACATCACAAAGGATGTGGCCCTGGGTTTCCATCTTTAAGCTTAATCTTATTATTGCAAAGAATGTGTAATTGAGGTCTGGGGGTGTTGTTGGATTCAAACTGCTACAAAAATTGGGGTTCTTTCTTCATACTCAATTACTGCTTTTTAAATTTTGTTTTGTAACCAGGGGCCTGAACAACCCATTATTTCCTATTCAAGTCACATATTTGCAATCAAATAGAAATGTATAGTTAATACTTGGAGGTGCCCTGGAATGTTATAGAACAAGAAATCAAGCCCAATGATTGGACAATGATTTAACAGACCTAAATGGTACATGACACAACTCACAGTTCTACTTTTCATGATGTTTTCTCTATTTGTTTATTTATTTATTTTTTCAATTACTTTGTATTAAATCATAGTTGTGTACTTTCATGGAGTCACAGGATACTATGTGTTTTATATATAATTTGAAATATTTTCATCAAACTTGGTAACATAGGCTTAATGGCATTTTCTTACATATTTTGTTAAGAAATTTATATTCTACTATCCTAAAGTTTTACATGTACCCTTAAATAATCCACCATAGCCTTGGTACCTCCAATCACCCTCCCTTCACCCATTCTCACCCCTCCCCTCTTCTATGTCTCCCCTTTTAACATATTCTTTGGGTATAATTGGGTTATAGCTTTCATAGGAAAGTTACAAATTAGTTTATTTGTAGGGCTGGGTACATTGGATACTTTTTCTTCCATTCTTGAGATACTTTTCTAAGAATAATATGTTCTAGCTTCATCCATGTAAATATGAAGGAGGTAAAGTCTCTGTCTTTCTTTAAGGCTGCATAATATTCCATGGTGTACATATACCACAATTTATTGATTCATTTGTGATTCATTTGTGTGTTGATTTGGCTCATTGGTTTATTCCATGACTTACAAATTGTGAATGGTCTGCAACAAACATTCTGGTACAAACATCTTTCATGTAGTGTGATTTTTGGTCTTCTGGATATATCCCTAGTAGAGGAATTGTAGGATCAAATGGCAAGTCTATTTTTATTTCTCTATGTTTTCTCCAACCATATTTACAAAGGGAACATATTAGTTTGAACTGCCACCAGCAGTGTAGAAGTGTCCCCTTTTCTTCACATCCATGCCAGCATCTCTGGTTTGGGGATTTTTCAATATGGACTAATCTTCCTGGAGGTATATGATATCTCAAAAAAGTTTTGATTTGCAATTATCTGATGACTAAGTATGATTCGAATTTTTTCACTTGTCTGTTGGCCATGCACATGTCTTCTTCAGAGAAGTTTCTCTTCAAATCCCTTGCCTATCCTGAGATGAGATCTGAAGGTGTCCCACAACACCCCTTGTTCGGTGACACAGAGAAAAGCACTGCTAGACAACATAATTGGAATGAAAAGGGAGGCTGAGGCTCTATCAGGCACACAGCAAACATTCAGGTATATTGATCTCCTTATAAATGTTAAAAATAGCAAAAAGAAGTGAAACAAGTAAAATGTTAAAACTGCCATCAAAACTCCAAATCAGCACAAAACTGCCACTGATCACAAGCACAGTTTAAAAAGGCATTTTTACTTCAGAATTAAACACAAAAGTGCCAGGATGTCTGCTATTGTTTGCCCATTTCCTCTAAGCTAAAACTGACTACTGTTGTGTAAGTAAGTGGGTAGATACACTTGCCTCAGCAAGTGTTATCTCCAGCTACAACCTGGTGAGACTCACCAGCTATCTTTTCTGTAAATATGACTGTCTGCTTTTAGGCAGATCTAAACATATTCTCAGAATAAGAAGCTTATAGCCACATTCCTCAGGGAGCACTTGAGAATAAACTACTATGCTTAGGTATGGGGTGCCGCACCCCAACAGAGATCTCTTGATAATTCCTTGCTCATATATTTGAATTGTCTGTGGATTCTAGTTATTAAACCTTTGTAGTTGACATAACCTACAAATATATTCTCTCATTCTCAGGATTGTCTGCTTGTTTTACTTACTGGTTCTCTGATGTGCAGAAGGTTTTTAGTTTGA
>CAUYTI010028620.1:0-40579 GCA_963575145.1 Galago senegalensis
CTGCTGGTGGGAGTGCAAGCTAATACATCCCTTTTGGAAAGAAGTATGGAGAATACTCAGGGATCTAAAAGTAGACCTGCCATTTGATCCTGCAATTCCTCTACTGTTTATCCAAAAGACCAAAAATCACTGTATCACAAAGATATTTGCACCAGATTGTTCATTGCAGTTCAATTCATAATAGCCAAGTCATGGAAGATGCCCAAGTGCCCTCTGACCCATGAATGGATTAACAAATTGTGGTATATGTTATGGAATATTATGCAGCCTTAAGAAAGATGGAGACTTTATACCATGGAATAATAACAATATTGCCAATACCATATTGCCAATAATACCAATATTGGCAATATTACCAATACTAATATACCATGGAATATTATGCAGCCTTAAGAAAGACGGAGACTTTACTTCTTTTATGTTTACCTGGATGGAGCTGGAACATATCCTACTTAGTAAGGTATCTCAAGAATGAAAGAAAAAATATCCAGTGTACTCAGTACTATTATAAAACCAATTTACAATCACTCACACTTTCATATGAAGAATAGATCACAACTATGGCCCAAGATGAAGGAAGGAGGGGGTAGAGGAGGGGAAGAAGGAGGTCAGATCAAGGGAGGGTGAATGGTAGGATCACACCCATGGTGCGTAATGCAAGAGTACATGTCAGATCTATTAGTATGGAGTATAAATGTCTTAACACAATAATTAAGTAAATGAGATGAGGTATATATTAACCAGTGTGATGTAAGTATTCCTAATTCTATATGAAATCAGCACATTTTATCACATAAATGTATTAATGTATACATGATCTATGTGTTTATGATTTAATAAAAAAACCTAGACACATACACACAAAAAATGATTTCATAAAAAAATAAAACTAGACAAACATACACAAAAAATAAGTCAACTGAGATTATTCATTTCATTTAGGAAAACTAAATGAACAGTCTCGGAAACATGGGAATCCATCAAGCAGCATAATGATAATGCAAATCCCAGAAGGAGAGGAAAAAGGAGAATGAAAAATAACTACAGAAATAATGGCAGAACCCCTTTCAAATTTGATGAAAAGAGTAATCTACACATCCAAAACCATCAATCAACTCCAAGGAAAATACACTCAAAGAGACACACCATAGAAAATAACAATAAAAAAAGCTATTCATCATTTACCAAGAATCCTAAATAACAACAGATTTCTCATCTGAAAGCAAAGTTCAGAAGGCTGGGCATCTTCAGAAGAGAAGACATATTAAAAGTACTAAAAAATACTATTGTCAACTAGTATCAATAGATACTATTGATATCCATCAATTTTGTCCTTCAAAAAATGTAAAAATTTAGACATTTCCTGAACAAAACGTGGCTCAATTAGACCAGATGTCTATCTACAGAGCACTACATCCAGCAGTAGCAGAATATGCATTCTCATCAAATATAACATTCTCCAGTATAGAATATATATTAGAACATAAAACAAACTCCAATTAAAATTTCATTTAAAAAAAGGCTGAAATCATATAAAGGATGGTCCATAATACAATGAACTGAAACTAAGGGTAATTCACAGGAGAAAAATGTGTGCAAGTCACAAATATGTAGAAATTAACAACATAATCAGTAGGGGAAGAAATCACAGAAAAGAATTAGAAAATACTTTGAGATAAATGAAAATAAAATCAAAGCATGCCAAAGCATATAGGATATGGTTAAAATAGTGCTTAGAGCAAAATTTATTGCAGTGAATATCTATATTACAAAAGAAGAAAGATCTCAACTCAAATGTCTAACTTTCCACCTTAAAACACTAGTGAAAGAAGAACATCCTTAACCCAAAATAAGCAGAAGGTGGTGATATGGATTGAAAGTAGAAAGTAGAGAAAAGCAACACAGAAAATCAATGAAACCTAAAAAAAAGATCAAAAGAATTGACATATCTCTTAGACTGACCAAGAGAAAAAGAATATTTCAAATTACTAAAATCAAAAATGAAACAGGTGACACTACTGCCATTACAAAAATAAAAAGGATTGTAAAGGATTACCATGAACAACTATATTCCAAGATATGAATTTACACAAAATGAAAAAATTCCTAAATGGCCCACACTACCAAAACTTGTTCAAAAAGAACAAGGAAGTCTCAATAGACTTTAACAAGTTAGAACCATGAATTCGTGATGATGATAATAATAAAACTTTCAATAATAAAAAAAATCTGAGGGCCAGATGGCTTCACTGGTGAATTCTACCAACGATTTAAAGAACAATTAATGCTAATACTTCATAAACTCTTCCAAAAAATAGAAAAGGAAGGAATAATTCTGAATTCATTAAATAAGGCCAGTAGCTGTCTGATACCAAAACTATTCAAAGATATGACAAGAACAGAAAACTTCAGACTACCATCCCTTATGAATATTGATGCAAAAATATCAGAAAGCCAAATTCAGCAACATATAAGAAAGTTTATACACCACAACTAAGAGGGATTTACCCTAGGAATGCAAGGTTAGTTCAATATGTTAAAATCAATCAAGGTAACACACAACATTATTAGAATAAAAGAAAAAAATGTGGTTAATGTCAAAAGATACATAAAAATCATTTCACAAAATTCAGAACAGAAATACAAGACTTGTCTGGGTGTGGTGGCTCACACCTGTAATCCCAGCACTTGGAAGGCTGAGGTGGATGGATTGTCTGAGCGCACAGGTTTGAGACCAGCCTGAGCCAGAGGGAGACCTCATCTCAAAAAATAGCCAGTTATTGTGGTGGCACCTGTAGTCCCAGCTACTCAGGAGGCTGAGGCAAAAGAATAGCTCAAGCACAAGAGTTTGAGGTTGCTGTGAGCTGTGATGTCACAGCACTCTACTGAGGGCAACAAAGTGAGACTCTGTCTCAGAAAAAAAAAAAAGAAAGAAAGAAAGAAAGAAATACAAGACTTGCATAATTAAAAACCATGTGCATTAGAAGACAATATTAAGAAAGTAAAAGGAGGGCAGAGCCTGTGGCTCAAAGGAGTAGGGCACTGGTGAGGTGGTGGGTTCAAACCCAGCCCTGGCCAAAACTGCAAAAAAAAAAAAGTAAAAAGATAATGCACAGAATAATAAGAAAATATTTGTAAATCAGTGATCTGACAGGATTCTAGAATCCAGAATCTATAACTCTTATAATTCAAAAATGAAAAGTCAAACAATCAAATTTAAAAGTGGAAAAAGGATTTGAATAGACATTTCTCCAAAGAAGATATATAAGTAGTCAACAAACATATAAGAAGATATCATTAGAAATTAGGGAAGTGCAAATAAAAACCACAATGAGGTATCATTTTCTATCAATTAAAGCACTAGAATAGCTCTAAACAAAATTATGGAAAACAGCAAGTTTGGGCAAGATATGAAGAAAATTGGAACCTTCCTGCCTTCATGGTGGAGTTGTAAAGTGTTTCGGTCAATGTCAAAAACAGATTAGCAGTTCTTCAAAATATTAAATATGAGGTCACACATGACCCAGCAATTGCTCTCCTGGATATATATATACTTGAGAGGTTTAAAAGCACATGTCCACACAAAAACTTATACACAATGTACAGCATGGTAGCATTATTAGTAATAGATAAAAAGTGGAAATGACCAAAATATCCATCAACCAATGAACAGATAAACAAAATGTGATATATCCATATAAGAGAAGATTATTCAGCTATAAAAATGAACAAAGTCCAGACACATTCTAAGGAATGGATGATACCTGAAGAGTAACGGGCATAGGTGTTACTTGGGGAGGTACTAAATAGAGATGAGGCTTATTTTTGGAATAACAAAATGTTCTGGAATTAGACAGTGATGGTGGTTGCACAACCTTGTGAACGTACTAAAAACCACTGAATTGTAACCTTTAAATGAATACATTTATATTGTGTGAATTATAATCTCGGTTTTAACAAATAACCTCTGTTTACACAAACAAGAACAATAAATTGTTAGAAAGAATACGGGAGGTAAAAATCCATGTCCAATGACAACAAAAAAGATAGTACATTTAGAAATAAACTTTAAAATACCCCTAAAAGATATAATATGACATATGGAACATATGAAGAGAATAGCAACATCATAAACATGTCAGCTTTCCCTAAATTGATTTATAAATTTAATTCCATAAAAATAAAAATAACAAGTCACTTTGAGGAGCTAGATTAGTCAATTCTAAACTTCATATGAGAAATAAACATGCAAGGATAGCCAAAAAAAAAAAAAAACATTAGAAAGACTATAAGAATCTGTACCGTGATGATATTACATATATACCACATGTATGAATATAGAGTTCACTGTGTACATTTGCCAGTGCATCAGTTTTGGTTCAATAGGCCACAAGCTCCAGGACTACCTCGGATAGAGAATTTTCCTGTGGACTTTTTTTTTTTTGAGATAGTCTCATTTTGTCACCCTGTTCTCAGTACAGTGCCCTGGCATCATAGCTCACAGCAACTTCAAACCCCCAGGCTTATGCAATTCTCTTGCCTCAGCCTCCCAAGTAGCTGGGACTACAGGCGCCCACCACAATGCCCGGCTATTTTTAGAGACAAGGTCTCACTCTGGCTCAGGCTGGTCTCAAAACTGTGAACTCAGGCAATCCACCAGCCTCTGGCTCCCACATGTTGGAATTCTAGGCTTCCGCTGCTTATGGACTTTTATGGAATTTATGGAATTATATCTTTCCAGGTTACTGTTACCAAGGAATTTCCTTGCCATAAAGTACCCCCATTCCTTCTCTCTCACCTTTCATTTTAAAGCAGCGGTTCTCAACGTGTGGGTCACCGCCCCACAGGAATTGTATTAAAGGCCCTCAGCATTAGGAAGATTGAGAACCACTGCTTTAAAGCAAAACTCTACAGAAATCACTTAAGAGATGCATCTCTCATAGCCTGTTCCTGAGAATACTTCAGAAACATGGCTGTAGCTTGTATTTCCAGGAAATACAAAGCTTAAAAATGGCATTAAACTGTGTAAAAATCTGATCTTGTTCAGGTTAATGGTGTCTTGCTCGGGAAAGAGGACACCCACCCAGAGGCAGCAGATAATCCTCTAAGATGAACTTTACATGGGCCAACTCCCAAATAAAAAGGGCCTCAGTGTACAAATCGAGGTATTAGCAGGTGACCTAACATTGTTCCCACGCCCCATCCCCTGCCCTATTTTATTTCTTAGCCTGAGCGGTTATATGTCTCTGGAGGTCATGTCCTGCTGTTGTGGGAAAGAAGCAGTGGAAAAAAATACTTCTGCTGACATTAAAATAGTGAAAGTTAATCAGGTCCCAAGATTAAAAGTTGAATTTGGGGGAGCAGATAGCATCAGGCCTTTAGAGCGCTGAGAATGTGCTAATAGCTCCCACACAGGGAAAAGGAAGACTTGAAAGTTTGGGGTTGATAGCGATGATTGTCTCTGCAGGGAGAAAATCATGTTAGCCCTCTTCTTTCAAATCATTAAGAGTTTTGCTGTGTGCTATGACCATCAATGTAAGTTCAAAATATTTGTCCTTGTTCTGTGAATCAGTAGTTCTAACTGATAAATTGCTTTAGTAGTTAGGAAGGTGCTTTTGGAATGTTCCAAATTTTGTGATAAAAGGAATAATCTTATTTATCTCACTGACTTTTGGAAATTTGGAATAAGTAGGACCTATGAAAATTTTGAGGATGCTGTTGTGCCAAGAAAGATAGATTGGCTCTTAGTGTAAGATCGCCGGGTTTGTTGGTGAAAATTAAGCAGAATACAAACATTAGGAAATCATAATGTGCATTTTAATTTCTCTGAGCCTTACTTTTTCTAGAAGAAATATTTTACTTTGTGAGTTTAATTTCTCCTTAAGAGAAATTAGAAGTAGTTTATATCATTCAACTCTGTGGGTGACAAACTGGGTCATCGTGTGTTACTTGATGTATAAGCCTGTAATTCGGAAATAACTGTAATTACTATGGATAGTGGTTTTGAGAATTAAAGGGAATGCTATTTGTAAATTTGTGAGCACAGTGCCTAGACCGTAGAAAGGATGCTGGCAATGGCGACTTTCATCTTCCTGCATTCCTGATGTAGCCAGGGATTGCAGGGCGTCAGTTGTTCCATGGCAGTGCTGGCTAAAAATACCAAACTAATGAGGCACGGAGCTAAGCTTTTTCTACCTGGCATATCCTCCATGATCATTTCTCTCAACTCCTCAGCCAGAGAGCTCATTCCTTTATCTTAATTCCCATTATTCTTTAAATATATATATAGACACAATTTCAGACTCACAGATAAGTGCAAAAAATGTACAAAAAATCCCTAGAAATTTTTCATTGAGGTTATCAAATGCTAACATTTTACTAGGAGTTAAAATGTATCGTGTGTCACAACATCAGGGATATGTTCTGAGAAATGTGTCATTAGCAACGTTTTCCTTGTGGGAACATCACAGAGTGAACTTACACAAACCTCGACGGCACAGGCCACTGCACCTCGGCAGCTGGTATGGCCTGTCGTTCCTAGGCTACTAACATGCGCAGCATGGGACTTTATTGAATACCACAGAAGACTGTGACACAATGGTAAGTATTTGAGTATCTGAACTTAACTGAACATAAAAAGGTACAGAAAAAAATATGGCATAAAAGATTTAAGATGGTACACTATGCAGAGCACTTACCATGGATGGAGCTGGTGGGACTCTAAGTTGATTTGGGCGAGTCAGTGAGTGAGTGGCGAGTGAACTGTGAAAGCCTGGGACATTCCTAGACAACAAACACATTATATAGCTATACAAAAACATTTGTTTTAATTTATAACCTTATTCTACAATCTTCTATTTTAAGAATTTTGTATTTTTTATTTTTTTACTTCCTAAATATGTTTGTTAAAATGTAAGACATAAACACACATATTAGCCTAGGCCTACACAAGTTCATAATTATCAAAGTCACATCTTCCACCATCACATCTGGTCCCACTGGAAGGTCTTCAGGGGGAGTATCACCCACTTGGAGTTGTCGTCTCCTATGATAAGAAGCATTCCTATGTCTTCTAGTCCTATGTCATCTTCCTATGATAAGAATACCTCCTGAGGGAACTGGCTGAAGCTGTTTTACAGTTAACTTTATAAGTGGAAGGAGTGTGCTCTTAATTGACAATGAAAAGTATTGTATAGTAATATGTAAACCAGTAACATAGTAATGTATTATCATTATCAAGTAACACGCTGTACATAATTGTACATGCTGTACTTTTATATAACACCAGCATTAACACAAACACATGAGTAATGTGTTGTGCTACAATGTTACAACTGCTATGGCAACAATAAGCAATAGAAAATTTTCAGCTCCATTATAATCTTATGGGACTCTTCTCATTGACTGAAATGTCATTATCTCATAAGTAACCGTACTTTCTACCTTCCCTTTCAGTGGATGAGAAAACTGAGGCACAGAGCTCATTTATTGAGGAATACACAGTCACTGGAAGAGTTGACACTTGAAACCAGTCAGTGAGGCTCCAGAACACGTCACGTTATTAACTGCTACACTCATGATTAAATAACCATGGATGGGAAAACTGAATTCTAGTAAATGTTATAAAGGAAATGAAAAAAGATAAACCACAGAAGTGATCCCTCCAATCACTCTCCCTCCACCCATTTCCCCTTCCCCTCTCCCTCCTCCTTCCCCATATTCTTAGGCTATTATTAGATTATAGATTTCATATGAAAGCTATAAATTAATTTCATAATAGGGCTGTGTACATTGGATACTTTTTCTTCCATTCCTATGATACTTTGCTAAGAAGAACACTTTCTAGCTCCATTCATGTGAACGTGAAGGACGTAAAGTCTCCATCTTTCTTTATGGCTACATAGTATTCCATCGTGTACATATACCACAGTTTGTTGACCATTCGTGGATTGATGGGCACTTGGGCTTCTTCCATTCTTGGCAATTATGAATTGGGCTGCAATAAACAAGTGAATCTTTCTCAGAGCAGAATATGAACATCTTAACACAATAACTAACAAAATGACATGATGGCTATGTTAACCAGTTTGATGAAAATATTTCAAATTGTATATGAAAACACCACACTGTACCCCAGAATTGCATTAATGTACATAGTTATCATTTAATTAAAAAAAATGAAATGAAAAAGATTACATGCTAGATTTCCCGGAAAGAGAAAAGGACTTAATGCAGCTAGGATAGCCGAGGAAGGTCTATCTGGGAAATAGAGTATTAGCAAATTATACCAAAAAGGCAGCCAGATGAAGATCCTGGAGGAGAAGTTCCAAGCACAAAGAAGAGCTAGTGGAGAGACTGAGGTAAAGATGAGACCTGAGAAGTCTCAAATCCAAAAGAAGATTAATGCACCTGTTTACTGTCAATTTCCCCAGCAAATCACGTGAGGGCAGGAGCTGTGTCTGCTCATGACCCAAAGTCACCCAAACAGTATCCAAAGAAGAGGTTGTTGGCCCCCAGCTATTAAATATTTCAATCCTATGGAGCAAGCTATTCCCAAAGTCGGAAACAGTAAAGACAAAAAAGCAAAATCAACACCCCCTTGTGTAGACCCTTTGAGAGGTGGCCAGTTGACCTCTCCAGGTAACAACTTGACCTCATTGCATTTCTTTCCACTCAAACTTCAACCCCCGTGAACTGGCATTTTGTGATTTGTTTCATTGCTGATTTACTAACAGATAGCAAAATAATTCTTTGTTAAAAGTCAAAAACCATTATTTTTCTTTAATTGTTTGCTTTTAAAAGACTTACTGCCTTAGTAATTTTGCTATGTATTGAGCCCAAAATGTATACTGTGTAATGCATTTCCAATTTTATTATAAAATTTAATGAGAAAATTCCATTTCATATGATAACAATTCAATTAACCAAAGCTCTTCTAGAAAATAACCATTTCATGAAATGATTAATGCTTATAATACATTGACTGAATGTATAATTATACCTAGTTTTCAATTGTAATATAATAAAATGCTGGTAGCCAAAATTTGTCTCTTCCCCTGACTATGTTGCTTGACATACTACAAAGACAATGAAAAAAAGATTTCATGCTATATTTCCTGGGAAGAGAAGAAGGCCTAATGCAGCTAGGAAGATCTATCTGGGAAATACAGTAGCAATTAGTGCTTTTTAGACATCTAATTTTTTATCAAGTCTGTAACCCTTAGAAATACGCCACATCATAAAATAAATAATGTCAAAACTGAAGACCTCTTCTCTGTCATGACTCCATGCTGCCTTCTCTCCATCCCAACTCCCTACAACACGCATGAGTGCACATGTGCACACATACACACTCCAAATCAAAAACCCTCTTTCCCGAATCTGTGACAATTTTTATAAAAAGTACTTCAGGCATTCAGCATGCTTTTAAATTTGTAGGCACACAAATTATTCCATTCTTGCTCTCTGAATTTATTACTGAATCAAAGCTCAATGACAAGTGCCAGAGCTGTGATATTCCCAGCTGCCTCACAGGGCAGCCTGGACTAAGTGGAGCTAAACAGTATTTCTACTGGATCATCATCTCTCAATGCTGTCTTCTGGAAAAGAAAAATATTGGGAATAGGTGTTAATCTGGAAATGATAGCAGTAGTTCCTTTCCCTTTAAGGGAGCTGCTTAAAAAGAATTCTGACGAGAATTTTCTCAAGGACTTTCCAACCCACTAAAGGACTTAAGTTTGCAGCCCCCAATAAATTTTCTTAAAGGAGTTCATTTCCCTTGATCCATTTTCTCTATCACATCTCATCTCCCAAACTACCTGTTTTGAATGAGATATTGAAAAGCTAACCAGTAGTGTCTAGGAAGTGCATGAGCTCCCTCTCGTGGGTCTTAGAAGTCACTTCTGAAACTTGAAGCTACAGCCACTGGAAGCCCAGGTGGATGAATTTGTAATTAAGTCTCTGTATTTGAAAGAAAGTGTGTTGTCTTGTCCCATCTTCACCAAGGTAACAATCCCATTTAAAGCTATGCTGAGTTGCACAAGAGACTTCTCTTGACTCTTCAGATTAATAAAAGCATTATTATAGATCAAAAATACATTATATAGAGTTTGTTTATATGGTTTCTGGCTGTAAGAAGATATGATTTGGACTGGGAAAATCAGGGATACGTAAAATGTCATTTAGCTCCCTACAATAAGCATGGTAATGCATTTCCTGGGGTATAACAGGCATCATTTACCATTTGACTAAGAGTCTGTCGGTGACCTTGCTTGCAACAATAAATTCCTCACCATTTGCTTTCCTAATTTTACATTTTACAAAGTATATTTACACAACATTATTCCCTATATTTTATTTAAACCACACAGTAACTCTGAAAATGCATTGTCCTTCCCAATTTCGGGTTTGGCGTCAGCAGCAGACAAACATCAATCTGCATCCTCTGGCTCCTTGCCCTTGCCCTTACCCGCGCACAGTCTTGGAGTCCCTCCTCCCAGGGTAAGATTCTTTCTCAAGTTTCAAAGTCTCAGGTCACTTTCCTTCAAAACTTTTATACCAGATAATTGAATGCAATTTTTTTTCATCTGGCTTAAAAGCCAGTTCTTTCTAACTCTTAAAATGTGCATAAATTAATGTTAATACCATTTTCCATGTTGAAAATATTTTTGACCAACAATTGAAGATAATTTTGATAAGTACAGGGCTATATTTGGGAGTAAAATACTCGCAAGCAAAGTCTCTTATAAATTTGAAATTAAAGATTTTGCTTCTGTACTCATGTTTGTTTGCTTATGCAAAAACAACTGCCAAATTGGTAGGAAATTAGGTTGAAATATCACTTATGCAAACAGGGTCCCTGATGGAGTCTTAGCCAAATGATAAACAGAGAATGCCGCAGAAAATGCCTTACAGGGCTCGTTCATTATAAGGATCTAAGTAACATTTTACTTATCCCCTGATTCTCCCAGTCTAGATCATATCATCTTACAAGCAGACCGTCACTGAGTCTCAAAATCGACTCTTCCAATTATGAACCATGTCTTTGAATAAATTAGTTAACTTCTCTAAGGTTTACTTTCCTCATTTGTAAGATTAAGGTAATAGCAGAACTTACTTCATAAGGTTGTAGGAGGGATTAAATGGCACACTGTATGAAAAGCACTTAACAATGTCTGGGAGTGTTTAGTCAAGAAATGTAACTCTTCACGGTACTGTTAGTATTCCATGAACACTATTATTGCTTCCATTCCTGCTGCTTTTGTCCGGTTCCTGAAACCCAAACATCTTGCCTAGTTTTGATCTCTCTTGGCACACTTCCATTTTGCCCTTAACTTTCATTCTTTGTTCTTGATCTCTGTTGCCTTTTATCATATACTCTGTACCTCAAGAGCGATGACCAAGTGTGAGCCGCTGAGCCCCCCACCAGGCTGACTTCCATTGCTTTGATCATGGGCCCTGCCACATCTCTGTAGGTGAACCTTCTGATCCTGAATATACTTGGACAATCTTACCCTGCTGCTTCAACCTTTTCATCCTGCATGAAATCCAGACAAGGAGATGAATACCAACTCTTGAATCCTAGCTCTCTTCTTGAGAAACAACCGTTTTCCATACTTCTTAAATACCAGCAATAGAATATACAAGTTACCTCAACAGAAGCCAGACAACACAGGTGTCATTTAGTCATTCATTTATTCCTTACTTATTGTTCAGGCACAACTAAAGATGAAAGAGCCTACTGCAAAGTGAGGATTAAGCCCATCCCTCCTTTCTTCCTCCTTACCTCCGCATCTGTGGCTCTAAACAGTAGAGGAGTAAATGCTTCTGACTCCAAACACTCATGGAAACATTTTAAATCTCAAGAATATAAGAGAATGCTGTGGATTTGTGTGACATAAAAGAAAATATCAGACTGCAGGAGAAGGAGAGACATGAAGCAGGAACATTAGGAGACCAAAATAATAAGAGTTGAGTTATAAGAAAATGGATGTAGGTGGTATGAGAAACGGGCCATTTTTGCATAATAAGAATCCATTAAAAGATCACACAGAGACCTGCGCAATGAGGGCCCACAGTCTTTGTTCATGAATGGGAAGAAATTCCCTAGATGAAAACAGGCAACGATCACTTTCTCATGCTATTACCCTATTCAACTCTGGTTTGAATTTCACAGTGTTCTTGAATACAGAGCTGCTTGGGCAGGATCTCAAAGATATGTGCACAATAGCCAACCTAACATCTGTTGACAAATACACAAAGGAATTATGGTTTATACATGCAATGGAATATTATTCAACTTTTTAAAAGAAGGTCCTATCACATACCACAACATGGATAAATCTTTAGGACATAGTGCTAAATGAAATAAGCCAATCACAAAAGACAAATACTATATGATTCCACTTATATGAGGTATTTAAAATACTCAAATTCATTGAAACAAAAGAAAATACAATAGCAGTTGCCAGGGACTAAAGGGAAGTGGAAAAGAGGCAGTTTTTCAATGTGTACAGAGTTTCAGTTCTACAAAATGAAAAAGTTCCGGAGATCTATTTGCAACAACAACACAAACAAGCTTCACCCTACTGAACTGTACATTTTAAATGGTTAAAGTGACAAATTCTACTTTATGTGTTTTTTACCAATTTTTTTTTAAAAGAGCTTCTTGGACCTTTTAAAAGTGCACGTGTATGTGTGTTTTCTCTTCTGGCTGAGAGTAGTAGACTTCTACAAATGGCCATCACTAATACCCCAAGCACTAGCAGCCATTTATGACCCTTTTATGTGGGCGACAGAGTGAGTGGCAAGGGAATCCACCCATACAGATAACCCAGCTGAAAGAAATAAAGGACAATCCCCTTTTTCTCCCTCCATAGAAAAGAAATTAGAGTACCCTCTGTGGACCAAAGATAGCAAGATTGCTGGCCAAGTTAAAAAGATTAAAAAGCAAATTCTATACAAGGTTATGGCCATTACTCCTTACAGTAATACATGAAACTGCTTTCCAAATGATAAAGATTATTCCTATTGTACTATATTTTTCATCAGTATCCAAGCTCCATATTTTTCAGTATGTCCAACAGGAACTTGTAGCCATCCCCTAAAGTCTCAGTATTTCTCTCTCTGTCTTTCTCTCCTTCCCCTCTCCCCACACATGTGTACTACTGTATTCTAAAGTTAACCATTTCAGGAATCTTGAAATAAACATCTATTTCACCATTGTGATGACACTTATGATATCTTTATGACTTTTGGACAGTTACTCTGTATAACAGCTCTGTCTGTTTTTGTAAAAGTCCTTGCTATTTGTTCTAATGTCACAGATGTCTGTGTTCATAATGTAGTATGAGAACTTGCAACTTGCTCAACTTATGTTATTCCTTCTTGAGTCAAGACAGTAGACATGAATATAACTCATTGTCATTATAGATCATAAGCTAAAATCTTTGAAAATGCAAAAGTTATGTCTGCCAGTTGAATTATGCCATCTTTCTAAAGCCTCTAGTATAGAAAATGGTATCTTCTGACTCTCTTTTGAGAAAAGTTCCCTTTTGTTACTAATAACCTCATAGCAGATGGCAGCTTCATAGATTTTTAGACCTAAGTATCAGGCACTCTGTAAGCACCTTGCAAACATTATCTTTTTCACTCCTTACAATAAGCTTAGGAACATGTATTACCATTATTAACCCCAATTTATAACTGAGGAAATTAAGACTTAGGTCAGTTTATCCAAATGTACTTAACGAGTGGAAGGGCAAAGATTTTAACTCGTCTGACCACAAACCTTAATCTTAGTCTACAAACTTGCAGAAAACCCAAGGGTAACTCATTATTCATATCACTAAAGCAAGATTGTAAGTTCCTTAGTATATTTTAAAATATCCCAATGCACTTATTCATCTGTACAGTCATTGTTATGTTTGTTCAGAAAGCATTGTTCTAGTTCCTAGAAGTACAGTTGGAAGCACTCAAAGCCCCTTCTCTTGTGAAATGTATGGTCTAGTCCCTATTCAAGGGGCTCCAGTTTCCACACTAACAAGAAGAATTCTCACAAAGAGAGGCAGAGGGCTGTTTCTCACACTAGGATCGGAGAGTCTGTGAGAGAAAGTTCACGTAGTTTGCTGTAGGAAAAAAGCAGCCACTTCTTGTGAAGAATGTTTCCTCTATTTCTATTGTATCAAGACTTACAGACTCAACTAAGTTACATGAATTTTCCCAAATGTGCCTGATGATATAGATTTTAGTCATGTATGAGTGTGACTTCCCTTTTAAAAAATATGTATTCTGACCCTTCACAAATCTTCCTTAGCTGTGATCAAAATCTTAAAGATCATTATCCTAGGAATCTAGTTGGGATCTTTTTCCTCTAAGTTCTTTACTTTTCTCTTGCCCATTCGTGAGCCCAAAGAAGCTCCTTATCTAACAAGCAGGCTCTCACAAAATACGCAGAGTTAGAAACAAAGCCAATATCTTGACAAGTGAGGAATACTTTCCCAACACAAAAGATTTAATTTTTTTTTTAAAAAGTTACAGTTTCCAAATAGAAAAACTTGAAGGGGTATCACTCATAAGTTTACAAGTCTTAAAACTTAGGAATTGCCAAGCGGACAACTTTCATGCCCTATTAAGTGTGCAGACTCAAAAATCCTGGATTTACTCTTGTTTTATTTAATAAGGGTTGATTAGCAATTAAGCCATATAGTTCTTAAGCTTTGCTCTGAAAGAGTGCCCCTCTACTTACTGCCACTTAGAAAGTCTTACTTTCACTGTAATAGCCTTTTCGCTTAGTTTCAATTGAAAGACACAGACAATATCTCACAGCGCCATTTAACACAAACTTAGTCTACAAGTGCACCAAGGAACAAGCCATCCTCTCAGTTTGCAGTTAATGAATCAAAGCATAAGACGACAAATTGGCTCGCTGAGGCAAAATAGTTAATTAACTGTAAGTCAGAAATATTCATCCTGCTCTCCTGGCATAAACAAGTCTCATAAACTCTGTTTACTTACTCAAGTGTTTCTCTCCTCTCCTAGATCCCTAGGCATTATTCAGGCTTCTTAATATATCATGTCACAGTCTCTTCATAGTTTTAACCCCATTTTTTATGTTTTTAGCCTGTAAGAGCAATAATAATATAATAATAATACATCTGCTCATCATTAATTTGCTCATCTAGAACTACTGAAGTACAACTTTAAAAAAATAAAAAACTTCAATATAAAATTCTGCAACTTCCATGACTTTGGATGCTAACTGAATCAGACTTTGTGTTTCTTAAAGTAAACACATTAATTTCAAATGTTGGGTTAACTCTGGCCTGTCAGGTCAGGCTGCAGAGTAATGTAACACTGGCTGGCATGTCCAATTAGCAAAGAGGTTTAATGGCAACCACTCCAAACCCTCTTGCCTCTAGTGGTTTACAGATGTACCATTTCCTTAAAACAACATTTTAAATATTAGCTAAGAAGAGAACTGTGTCAACAGCTTTGATGAATATATATCTGAACAGCCATTACATTATATATTCCCTAGAAAATCTTCCAGAGTCACCTTTTGCTAATTTTTTCCCCAACTACCATGTTTCTTCTAGAGAGAACACTCATACGTTCACTGAGAACAGCATGCACTTGTTATCGTCTGCCCTTGGCCTGTGTTTTCTAAAGGAAGACTGTCTGCTACAGTGAATACTTACATTTAATAGCTAATGACACTAAATGGTGCTTAAATTTTCTTTGCAGTGCTGTCACAAAGTTTACCTTTTTTCTAGCTCTGCCAGATTTCTTAAACCTCAAGTCATCATCATTTTATGAGATGGTTTTTCCAAGAGAAAATTATAGGCTCATGAATTAAGTGTTGGACCAGAACTGGTGCTTATTTTTGAAGTGATTCATTTGTGGAAAGTGAGGTTAATGCCTCCTTACACACGTTTAGAGACAGATGGAGTGTGCTGGAGAAGGCAAACCTCAAGGAATAAATATGTTTCCACAAAGTTTATTTGTAAGTTGATATATTTCCCTTAAGTAAGTTAAGCATATTTTAACTTATGTAAGTTTTTAACTCGTGTGAGTTGAACATGTATTGCCATAAAACTAATCCCAAATAAGATTGATATTGTTTGATTCAATAAATATTAGACTCCTACATGGCACCAGGTGAGGGTTGAAGAGCCAAGTATACAAAGATGAAGACAGACTAATGTGCTCAAGGACTTTCAAGGTAACAGGACAGAATTTATTTTTTTGAGAAATTCATTCAAAGCTTTTCCTTGGGAGTCTAGTATGTATTCTTCTTCACTCTACTGGTGGGCTCCTTAGATCTCTCCCTATATGCAATTCCAATGTAGTATGGTAAGTGCACAAGATGTTAGTGAAGCAAAACAGGTACTCACCCAAGATGGGGAGGGACCGGGGAGTATACGTGGATAGAGGGCTTTCCTGAAGGAGAGGATAGCTCAGCTGAGTCATGAAGGATAGGGAGAATGTATTACTCTGCTGATTCTCAAAAAACTGTGGCCTTCAGACCAGTAGCATCAATGTGACCGAGGAACTTGTTAGAAATATAAATTACTGGTCCCTGCCCTATAGCCACTGAATCAGAAACTCTGGGGGCAGGAGGAAGCAATCTGATTACATACAAGCCCTCAAGGTGATGCTAATACACACTAAGGCTTGAAAACCACTGTACTGAGGCAAGTTTTCTGGCAATAGAGCAGGGGGAGAGGCTGATGACTTTTCAGGCAGTGAATTGTGTAACTGGACATTTAGAATAGTTGTCATAGATCTTCCAGTTGCTCTGAGTGTTGGTTATAAATAGCCATACTTTTCTGAGAAGAATAATTCTAAGCTTATGAGAACTGGATTGCTTGGGAATGCCTAGAAGACTATGCTCTTTCCAAAAGTGGTCCCCAGCCAATGACTGACTGACTGATGATAGTAACAAAGAAAAAGCTAGTTCTCTACTTCAAGATAGAAAAACTCTGTGGTATGCTTCATGCTGCAGAGCTCCCCCCTGGATCAGCTGAACCCACTGTTTGCCTGACCTGACTTCTTTCACTTCCCTATCTACCTTCCTCATTCCCTTCTAGGTTTCTCCTGAAAACACTCCCTCAGTAATCACTAGCAAAGGACTGCCATCACAGGATGTTTTTAGGAACCCAACCCAAGACAGCAGTGAAAGTGCATGAGGACTTTCAGAAAGCCTATACTGATGGAGCAGGAAGTACGAGTCAGGGAAAGAGGATACAGGAGACTGGAAGAGAGGAAGGGGCGAGAGGAAGGGGCCAGCCTATACTGAGGAGCAGGAAGTACGAGTCAGGGAAAGAGGATACGGGAGACTGGAAGAGAGGAAGGGGCGAGAGGAAGGGGCCAGTCCGTGGGGACTACACACACACACATGCATACACACACAGAGATTAAACTTTAAGACATATGAAGTATTAACATGGTAGGTAGAAAGAAAATCACATGGTAGGTAGAAAGAAGTATTAACATGGTAGGTAGAAAGAAAATCACTCATGGTAGGTAGAAAAGACTGCCACCTTGCATTGCCAGAAAAATAGCTTCCCTAATTACAGTAAACAATACTTTACATCCTATCTCTCATCAGACACCAGAAATAAGGAGACTCCAAGGCCAGGCAACAGAGGTCAAGAACTGGGTAATCTTTTGTTTGGAGATCTGGAGAGGAAGGAAGGACTGACCAGGTACAGAACTGGGGTAATCCTCCAAGTAATGGAGAATTGTGAGAGGAAATAAATAAACTCCAGTGTGAGAAGAAATGGCAGAAGCAAAGGAAGCAGCTTCAGTAAGGGCCAACCGTGGGCTCCTCTTCTTTCTTCTCTCTTTTCAGTTGCTTCTCCTTGGCTCAGAGGGCTCCTGCTAGTACAAACTACTAAGGACACATTTCCAATCCAGGAAAGTTCAGTGGTCACACCCACTTTTTCTACTAAGAATTTCTGCTTTCTTTTCTATTTATGATGGTTACTTTCATGTGTCAACTTGAACACATGGGTTATAGAATGTCCAGACAACTAGTAAAACTTTATATCTGTGTGTGTCTCTAAGTGTTTCCTGGAAGATTCACTTTTGAATCAGCAGATGGAGTGAAGAACGTCATCTACCACCAATGTGGCGAGCATTAACCAATCCATTCAGAGTCCAGAGAGAACAAACAAATGAGTGAAGGATGAATTTTCTTTCTCTTTGAGTTGGGACATTTATCTTCCCCTGCCCTCAGACATCAGAGCTCTTTGTTCTCAGGCATTCAGACTTATACTGAATTACTCCATAGGCTGCCCTGGTTCTTCAGCTAGTAGACAACATACTGTGGGATTCTGCAGCCTCCATCATCCTGTGAGCCAATTTCCATGATATGTCTTCACATGTATGCAAATGTACACATATATCTCTATATCTCTCTATATTATATACATCTCATATATCTTTATATGTATAAATTTGCATATATATGGAGACATATATACTGCTAATATACTATAATTAGTATTATATATACTGCTCCACCCATGATTTTTTCTAAAGATGATCTATTTTCAGTGTGTTCTGATGCAGTATGGGAAACCAGTCAGTGTTCCAGGTTTATCCCACCTGACACTCAAGTAAGCACTTATATATAACTTTTAAGGATATTCTAGAATTTTTTTCTTTTTTGTATTAGTGCAGTATAAAAATATTCTAGGGAGATGTATTCAGTCCAGGATACTTGAATTGGGCTCCACCACTAGCACCAGCAAAGAAGGGCTTTCCTTCCCACCACACCAGATCCAGAAAATATAAATGATTATAGATTCCATAGCTACTCTGCTGTCACAAAGGAGAAGATGAGTTTCCAGAGACTACACAAGGACTCTAAGAACAAGGGTGGTACTGGAGGAGGAGTCAAATATTGCTTAAGTCCTGAATTTAGCAGCATCTGAAGCCAAGTCTACCCTTGGTTTTTCGGTAATGTGAAAGATTAAATTCACATTTTCCCTTTAAGTCACTTTGAAACAGTTTCTCTATCACTTTTAATGAATGAAGAGACCTAACAAATATAAGATGCTCTCTAGTTTTTAGAAAGTAAATATTACTGGAATCTCATCTTTCCCTAAGCTTCACTGTTTTCCATTTCAAGAAACTTGAAATGTCTTTATCGTCTTCCTTTTATGTATATACACTATTGCAAAAAAAAAAAAAATGTTTTCCAAAGAAAATGAGTTTGGGATGTTAGTCATACAAATGTAAAAAAAATAAGAGATGCTCTTGCCTTCCACAAAGTTAAACTGGTTTCCTCACTGCAAGACTTCTCACAGCCTTTAACACGTAATTTACACACTAAATTTCCAGGGATGAGTAGTAGTATGCCTAACTCCCCCAATTTGTTTAGCTGTGGAAATCTTATTTTCATTAACTATTGGAAAGGTTACATTAAATACATTTCAGAAAATGGGGGTCCAGCTAAGGATTTCCAGACCCTTACTATTCCAAATTTCTTAGGATTTAGGGATACTTTGACTCTCCCACCTGGGCCTTTCGATCTTTCCATCTCGTGAGCCTGGAAAGAGCTGTACCTAAGAACAAGTTTGTAGACCAGGGAGAAGAATACTAAACACAGGACAGGTATAAATGATGCTGCTTTTTCCTTACCCCAGCATGAAACACTGTTTCATCACCGTTGGACAGATTATGGGTCTCCACTGTATTGTGGTCATTGTTGTCTTCATCACTGTACATGGTACACATTTTTAAAATTCAAGGTGAATGTATCTATGAAAACTTCTGAAACACATTTATTAACTTAAAAAAACATGTGTACCAAGAACACAGAAACTACTATGCCAATTAATTATCTTGAATACATCTGAGCTCAACAGATTTTTAGAAAGTCACTTTCTAAGGTTTTGGCTGTACTTCCTGAAATGTTTTTGATGGGATTTTAATGTTTAAAAGTCTGACAGCTGCTCCTGAAAATGAAATACTGTTTGTCAGCAAGCTACAGTTAACTCATTTCAATAAATAGGTAATTTGTTTCTTTAGAACACAGTTGAAAGCATTCACTGACACCTGAGTAAAAAGGAAAGCTGGGTCACCTGTCCTGGGGGAAGGATCAAATCTTGCACACCATCTCATCTCAGATGTTCTGAAGGTGAGAGGTCAGACACATGAATCCAGATTGCTTTGTCTTCTCCAGTGAAAGGGCTAAAATTACAAGTAACTCTTTTACCACTTGACTAAGCAGAAAGACACTACAATATGGAAATCTGGGTTTCCTGTACTATGATTTGAATGTTTTCATTTTCTCCAAAATTCATTACTCTTCAAGGCAACAGTATGAAAATGTATGGCCTCTTGAGTTTGTGAGTTTTCTCCCCTCATGAATAGGATTCATTGCCTTTATAAAAGGGTTTGACAAAAAGTATTTGTCCTTTTTGCCCTTCTGACTTCTTTGCCATGTGATGACACAAAATTCCTTCCCTCCAGAAGATGCAGAAGCAAGGCACCATTGTGCAAGCAGAGAGCAAGCCACAGCAGACACCAGGGCCTTGATCTTGGACTTCACAGATTTTAGAACTGTGAGAAATAAAGTTCTGTTCCTTATAAATTCTCCAGGCTAAGGTGCTTTGTTATAGCAGCACAAGTAGACTGAGACACTCTGTGTGACCACTTGCATTTATTGTAAAGAGACACAATGGACACAGTCTCTCTCTGGACCTCATGCTTCCATGCATTAAAAAATGGTCTTATTGTATAGGTTGTGGGATTCTGGCATTTTCTTCTAGTGGCTTCTCAGTCAAGCAAATACTTCCTCTAATAATCCCCTGATGCAGCCAGCAGTTTGTTGGACCAGCTAAGAGATTATTCTACTTTTCTCAAGTCTGTGGTTTTCCTAGTGGTCTGCTTATCCACTCCCCACGTTAGACACAAAAATATTCCATCAATATCCAGCCAGTAAAAGCAAAACCACTCCAATATTTTGGAATAAAGGGAGTTGCTGACAACAGGCATTGTACATCAGAAAAAGCAATAAGGAAGTGCTGAGATAGCCTAGAGGGGAAGCCACTACCACCCTAAAGCTAGAAGAGGAAAAGGGAGAGGCATGGTCATAAGAACCTCTGTGCTTGGACTGGGAGTTGGTTTTCAGGCCTCTGAAGAGGAAACACACCGTTGGCCACAGCTGGTGCCTCTGAGGGTGCATGCAGGTACTAAAGGTACTCGGAGGTTGGAGCCAACAATTGCTGGTAGGGATACCCACTGTCCCTGGACCCACAGTGTAGAAACAGGCAAAGGGAACCAAGAAGTGCCATCTCCCCTGCCCACATTCAGCCAGGTTCTCCTTTATATCCCTAGTGGCAGACTCTGTAAGAGAACCTCCTTTGGGAAGAGGTCTGGAAAATGTGGTCAGCAGGGCTCCACAGTGGAACATAGGAGAGTTGACTTGGAGCTGAGAGAAAACAGATCAATAACCAGTCCTACCCCAAACATCCTCTGTCCTCCATAGCTAGCTCCATGCTCCACGCTCCAGCTCCACACACCACCTTCCTACTTCAAATCTAACCAAAAGAGATAGAAGTATATATTGTTGTAGGCTTCCCTAAGCACCGCACATGAAGTGACTTGTCCTGGGTCATGGTGTGACTGACTTTGGGTAATTTGCATAAACTCTGGGCATTAGTTTTGCTTCTGGGATGAGTCCATCTACCTCAGAAAGTAGAATAAACTACACAAACAGATCATCGGGATAAAGGGCTGAACACAGTGCTAGGCCATGAGAGACATACAGCAAACATTAGCCAATGTCCCTTTATCTCCTTCCTTACTCTTCACCCTTCTTTGTGTAGAGAATAACTCTGCACCATCACTGGAATTCCAGCCATCAGTAAACACCTGCATGGTCATTGTCAGGGAATTTTCTTTTTAGCTAGAGAGGCTTTACTAGTCAGCAGGTCAGATAATT
This sequence comes from Galago senegalensis, assembly GCA_963575145.1. Classification (NCBI taxonomy): domain Eukaryota; kingdom Metazoa; phylum Chordata; class Mammalia; order Primates; family Galagidae; genus Galago; species Galago senegalensis. The sequence continues at coordinate 21,959 of CAUYTI010028620.1, forward strand.
GAAAGTTCTAAGGAAGAGATGCATGAATTGCGTTCAAGGATGAATTGACTTAGAAGAACAGGAATATGTAGCAAACTTCATAAGACAATGGAGATTTCTACCTAACTTTACTGGGGGCAAGAACATGTGATTTAATGTTCTGCCTTTTCTTTTCGCACATAGAATGCATTTATTTGAATTGGTCATTTGCCCCACTAAGTATAAAGTATACTACTGAGTCGAGTAGTCGTCTCAAAGATTGGTGACCTCCCAAACCCAGCCTACATGTGGTTGATGCCAGTACATATACTTTTCCCTTCAAAATCACTGTGCTACAGCTAAGGTAGCAAAATTCAAGCTGATCTGTGAAATATTTTTTCCTAATCCGTTTACCTCAAAGAAAAGCGTTGTATAATCATTTTTTTCACAAGCTTGGGCTTACTGACTCTTTCTATCCCGAGATAAAGAAACATTTCCTGATCCTTCCTTATGCTACCTGTCCCCAAACCATTTTGTCACCAGAGCATTTTCCCCAATGGTACACCAAGAGACCTCTGAGGTAAGCAAGAAACCTAGAAACAGAAGATACTTTGTCCTTCAACCATGTCACTTCGGAAGTGGATTAAAAGGAAGACGAGAAGGAATGAATGCCTAGATATCTATAGTGAAAAATAGTGATTGGTCTCATTTGTGAAGAATTCATTGCGAAAAAAGTTGAATGAGTGTCCAAATTCTTATAGTCTGTCCAAATATACACTTCAGCGGAGATAAAGATAGGATAGCTTAAAATCAGAGAATTAATTAGTCTTTTTGTTTTATTTCATTTCTAGTATATCTGATACCACAGATAATGAAAACAGTCCTCAGATAATCAGCATGTGTGGCCCTTGGACCTCAAGTTGGATACCTTGTCCCAGCTATAGAAAAAAAAAACTATTAAAGAGAAAAGTCTGACTTCTGAGTCTGTAAAGCCTAACAAAGCATTAGAATTTAACATTCCATCCTCTTGTAGTTCACCTTCCCCACCCCAAACACAGAATTCCGTGTGTGTCCAATAGCTTCTTGCTTCACAAGGCTTTTGAGAAATAATAAGGAACAAGAAACAATGCAGGGCAACTCAATGGCAACCATTTCCAACCATTGGCAGCAAGCAAGAAATCCAAGGTGTTCATTTCCTCAATTACCGTAATGCTCATTTTCTTATTGGATGTGCAAATGCTCCTGAGCAAATCTTGGGGCTAATTGTATACATCCTGGCATTTACAGTGTGCCCTAAGCCTGGAGGCAGCAGCTAGCAATTATATTCCACTGATTAACGTGCAATCGTAAATTTACAGGCTTGTTGGTCCAAAGAGGCTCCCTGCTATGTGAGATAATGAATAGGAAATTGTCAAAATAATTAGCCGTGTCAGACTTCACAAGTCTACCTGTGAGTTGAGAGTAACAAGAAAAATCACAAACTCCTGTCCTTTAACAGAATTACAGATTGAAACATGAAGTGTGGGGAAAGGAACAACATAATCAAAATATTCCTTTTTGCCATTTTTGCTGCATTTCACCTACTGGCCATCGTATTTATAGTGGTTATGGAGATGATGTTACCATACACAAGATACCTCTCGTGTCTCCCTTCAGGGTACTGTGGGTAGAAATGTGAGAGAACTCACTGAGGAGTAAAAACAGGTGAACCTGTCCTCTTGAAACACTTATTTAGGTTGGAATTTGTGGAATATTTTAATAATTAGGGATTGCCGATTGTGAAGCAAGGGAAAAGGAAAGATAGAAGACAGGGATGTCTCAGGGGGTGTGTGCACAGGGAGACCACAGTGTGTATTGGGAGCCCCAAAAGTCTGTTGAACACAACAGCACAGGCCTTAGTAAACAGGACAAGAAATGTCTTACTGAGGTCTGACCCTTTCCCCACAGAGTACCTGAACAAAGGTCTCTGAGGGATAAATGAGCCTTGTGAGATGTGCTAGAAACAGCACGAACAGCTGGCTCCTTGATAAGAGAGACAGTATCTCGGGGTGAGATAAAAGAAACAGTTTCCTTCTCTCCTACTCCAGGTATGGGTCTGGCATCAGCCTGTCTGCCCCACAGAGAACTGGAGACTTAATTGCCTCCTGTGGAAACTGTGTGCGTGATCAAACCTGCTGTCCACTCTCGCAGCCTGCTTCTAAGTTTCATTAATTGCACCCCAATTCTTTAGTTTAGAAATAACATAAAGCATTAAGTAGTTAGCAACCTTAGCTAGAGAACAACCTTAGCTGAAGTAGTTAAAGAGTGGCTAAGTTAAAGTGGCAAAAACAATAAAAGATGGCATATCGCGAGAGTTTTTGCTTTCCCCTATGATTATTCACTTGCAGATTTGAAGACAATATACGCAATAAATACTGACTTAGCCTAGAAAACAGGGCCTTCCCATTCCTTACATTGGTAGCTTGGGGCCCTTGGGCCTCTCTTTTTAAATCTTACTTTGTCACTTTTGCCTTTATTTCTTTCATTTTCTTGTTACCACCAAGCTTTAGGGATACAGTTTGTGTGGGGCTGACCCCCTACATGTACCAAGATTTATCCCATCAGCTGCTGGAAGTACTGCTGTCTCTGTGGTCAGCGCTCTACAGAAACTGCCCTCAGCTGGAGAGAGCTGCCTCACCCATGGAGGAAGGAGAGCAGCCAACACTCAACGACTCACCTACATCAGACCACAAAGACCTGGTACCCTCATCGTAACATGACACAAACCAAAAGGGCCAAATCAGTCTCAAAACTCCCCATGGGTTGGCTGGAGCCTGGGGTGATAAGCATTGCTGACCTCCCTCTGCCCACCCCAGCTCCTTTCCACAGAAGACTCTCCAATAAACCCCTATACACTACTAGCTATTTGAGTCTCCTCCTGGAGAATCCAACTTGCAATTGGTTTGGATCACACATACCATCAAGATTACTAAAAGCAAATGTCCTTGACACAAGGGACAATTTGTTTAATTCGATTTAACAACATTTTTGTCCTACTCTGTGTCAGGTAAGCTTGAAACCACACTGAAGTAACATTTCCTTGAGATTTTTTTCCAGAGTCAGTTTTGGTTTTGGTTTGGTTGTTTGATTTGGTGTGGTTTGGTTTCATTGGTCTTGTGAATTAACTATGAATAGAGCCTAGCATCAAAGATGATTCTTCTGAGTAAACTTACTTTAAACCAAAACAATGATAGGCTTTTTAAAAAACTTCCCCAAAGAAGAGAAACTGATAATGATAAAAATCAATAATATGTCTATCTTACATTTAAACTACATAATTATGGATACGGTTTGACTATAAATTCAAACAGATCAGAAGAAGGCATAAAAGGAGTTTTATTGGTCACCTTCATTTGATGCAAATATCATTACAAGTCCCCAGTACAGTAAAGACCATCATGATCTCCATTGGCTAGGAAGATCAAGAGTGGTGAACTGTATGGAATTTATATGGCAAAGGAGGGACCACTTTTCAAGTGTTACCTAGTTATAGTTACAAATGATGCAGGTAGACATCTTAGCAAACATGATATCTGAAAACTTGGATTGCTATCAAGAATGAATTGGACAGTGATTTAAAAAAGAACTCACTGTAGGATTTGTAAAATATATTTAAAATGTCTTAAATTTTTAAAATATACATATATAACTTTTATCAGCATATTGTTTATATCTCTATTTTAGTATTTGAAACTTTCTTTATTAAATATATTTCTTTTTTAAATCATGCCATGATTTTTATTATTTTGACCTATACTTAATACTCTCTTGCTGCTGACCATGTGATCCCAGGTGGATTATTGACCCATCCATCACCCATCCAAAGCCTCAAGTTCCTCTTCTGTCAAATGGAGTTGGGAATAGCTAGCTAAAAACAATTGGGAAGGCTAATTAGAACTATAAGAGAAAATGCCCCACACAGTCTTCAATGATTATTGTCAATAATCTGAAGTATATTATGAGATGGACCTCATGGGCAATTGAAGCAACATCAAAAATACACTATTGGGACCTGATCAAACTGAAGAGCTTCTGCACAGCCAAGAACACAGCAAGTAAAGCAAGCAGACAGCCCTCAGAGTGGGAGAAAATATTGCAAGCTATGTCTCTGACAAAGGTTTAATAACCAAAATCCATAGATCTCAAACACATTAGCAAAAAAAAAAAAAATGATCCCATCACATGGTGGGCAAAGGACTTGAAGAGAAATTTCACCAAAGAAGATAAGCATGTGGCCTATAGATATATGAAAAAATGCTCACCATCCTTAATCATTAGAGAAATGCAAATCAAAACTACTTTAAGATATCACCTAACTCCAGTAAGATTAGCTCATATCACAAAATCCCAAAACCAGAGTTGCTGGTGTGGATGTGGAGAAAAGGGAACACTCCTACACTGCTGGTGGGAATGTAAACTAATATGTTCCTTTTGGAAAGACGTCTGGAGAACACTTAAAGAACTAAAAATTGACCTGCCATTCGATCCTACAATTCCTTTATTAGGTATAAACCCAGAAGATCAAAAATCACATTACAATAAAGACATTTGTATCAGAATGTTTATTGCAGCCCAATTCATAATTGCCAGGTCATGGAAGAAGCCGAAGTGCCCATCGATCCACAAATGGATCAACAAAATGTGGTATATGTACACAATGGAATACTATGTAGCCATAAAGAAAGATGAAGACTTTACCTCGTTCATGTTTACATGGATGGAGGTAGAAAATGTTCTTCTTAGCAAAATATCACAAGAATGGAAGAAAAAGTATCCAATGTACACAGCCCTATTATGAAACTAATTTATAGTTCTCAAATGAAAGCTACAACCTAATTCTAGCCCAAGAATATGGGGAGGATATGGGGGAGGGGAGGGTAGAAGGGCAGATGGGTGGTGGGAGGGAGACTGGAAAGATCACCTATATGCTCTGTCTAACAAGGGTACAAGTGAACTTTTCTAGAACTAGAGTATAAATGTTTTAACACAATAACTAAGTAAATGACACAAAGTCTATGTTAACCAGTTTGATGAAAATATTTCAAATTGTATATGAAAACACTACACTGTACCCCAAGTTTGCATTAATGTATACAGCTATCATTTAATAAAAAAAAATAAAAAATTTAAAAAAAGAAAAGAAAAAGAAACCAAATCAGATGAATCCTATGATTTCCCCAGCAGTTTCTAGACTGCTGCACAGAGAAGGGAAAGTGAAAGAGATCCTGGAAGTTGCATTGAAGACAGAAATCAGAGCTAAGAGAGACTGAGGCAGCGAGAATTTGCAGAGCAGACTACCAGACAGAGGAGGGCTGCACAGAGAATGAATGAACTCTACACATCTACACAGAGATAGCACTGAGTCTTCAGTGGAACAGCACTCTGTGAGCGCTGAGGGAAACTTGGTAAAACCTGACTGAGAACTTCCAGGGCAAGGATAGTGTGAGCTGCAAACCAAACCATTCCCAGAACTAAAATATACTTCAGATTCATTTGAATCTGTATGAGTGGAAAGAGTGAGTGAAAAGAGCCACCTGTGTGAGTGGAAAGAGTGTCGTTGAGTACACAGGGCATTCCATAGAGAAAATGGAAGGGTCAGGGTTAGTTCAACCATCTTTAGTTTAGGGTACTAAAAATGAATACACCAAAACACTGAAAAACAAGCTAGAGGTCCAGGCTTATCCCTAAGCAGCTTAATGCTCCAATAGGACAGTGCCCAACAATCTTTAAAGGAGTCCTACAAAACCCAGCGCTCAGTAACAAGAACAGTCACGAAGTGAAGAAGCTGGGAAACACGTCCTATAACCAGGAGATGAATTAGTCAATAGAAACAGAACCCAAAATGACAGACGTGATGGAATTAGCAGAAAAGGATTTTAAAACAAGTATTATAAAAATTATAAATACGTACAGAAGTTGGGAGGAAAATATGAACGTAATGAGGTGAGAAATGGAAGACATAAAAAGAACCCAGTGGAACTTCTAGAGGTGAAAATGCAACACTGGGAATAAGAATTCACCAAGGATAGAAAAAATCCCTGAAGGAATAAGGACTGAAAAATTTCCAAATTTATGAAAATATAAATCTCATCCAAGAAACTCTAACCACAGCAAGGCAGAGCATAGTCAAATTACTGACAACCAGTGCAGTAGCCTCCTCTACGTGTGGTTTCGTATTTGGTGGTTTCATTTACCCCTGGGCAACTGTGGTCTGCAATTATTAATGGAAAACTCCAGAAGTACACAATTCCTCAGTTTTAAGTTGCACATCATTCTGGGTAGCATCATGAAATTTCATGCCATCCTGCCGTGTCTTGCAACCCCTTTTTCTAGTGTACCCATGCTGTATGCACTAACTACCCGTGTGTCACACGGTAACTGCCTCAGTTATCAGATGGACTGCAGCCGGCCGTGTCGCAGTACTTGTGGTCAAGTCTCCCTTATGTTATCTAATAATGGTCCCCAAACTTGAGAGTAGTGATGCTGGTAGTTTCCTTCTTTTGATGAAAAAGCAAAGGTTCTTGACTTAGTAAGGAAAGAAAAAAAATTGCATGCTGAGGTTGCTAAGATTTATGGTAAGAACAAATCTATCTCTGAAATTGGAAGAGAAGGAAAAAGAAATCTGTGCTAGTTTTGCCGTCACACCTCATACTGCACAAGTCACAGCCACAGTGTGTGACATTAAGTTTGTGTGTTGAAGACGCAAATAGAAACATGTTCTGATTGGCAGCAGTCACGTTTGTACTAGTCACAATTTTACGGGGCTACTGGTGGTCTTGGAACATATCCCCTGAGGATAACAGGTGACTCCTGTATTAAGGAGAACATCTTAAAAGTAGCCAGAGTGGAGGGGTAGGGAATGAAAATATCATTTTACATTTTACATATTGAGATATTCCTAGAGAGTCATCACCGCCCTGTAAAACCCCACATTAAACAATGCTGCCCTCAATTACAAAGCATCTCTTTTTATACCTTTATATTATCCTGACTAATCTAAATTTAAAAAAAAAGAAAAAACTTTTCTAGCATCTGAAACAATTTACCCCAAAAGTGAACTTTCTACTTAACTATATCATCATTCAAAGATATTATTTTCTTTAATTATAATTTAAAATTGAATAATATCATTTCTTATGATTAATTAAACTTCTAGCATTTTATGAGTCTTGATTTAATACTTGCTTTTCTAATTTTTTTCTTTGTTAATTTATAGTAGAATGATAAAGGGACATTTACATTTTTATCAATTTATAATTTAAATTATATTTTATGATGGATTCATAAGTTTTGTATTTGAAATCCACACTAAGTATTTAGTTTTATTAAGTACATTAAGACTTATGAACACATTTGTAAAATTAAAAAAATCAATAGTGGTTCACAGTCTTACATGAAATAAATACCGAAATACTGATATGTAATTGGCTTATTAAAATTGTAACTCAGAAGAATTACCCTGTACTTACCCTCTCATTTTGATAGAAAATGTAATTATGAGCACACTAAAAGGAAAAATAACAAAGTTGGATATAGAAAACAAAGGTACCGAGGTTTGTCTCAACTTATCATTTTCTATTAATTAGTGCATATTACAGCTCTAAAACAGTAAATTTCAATTTGTAGAAAACTGATAGTAAATCAAGTGATTTGTGTCCAATAGATTTTCAAATGCATTTTCCCTATAAAGACATACATAGTTTCTTTCTGGTAGAAAAGGATTAAAACTCAAGGTTTTAAATGTTAACTTAATGGTCTTTTTCCAGATTCTTTTCCCTATATTCCTGGTTTTCCTGCACATTTTTAATTAGCTTTATTATCCTAATTTCCTCAGTAATTAATTGGATCTCTGTTAATTTTATATTTGTAGAAGAGTCATGTTTTAAATCTTTTTTGAAAATTGTATTTTCATAAGTATTACATGTAAATGGACATGAAGAGCAAGTTTAGTCTTAGAGAATTAAAAAACTTCATTTCTACACAGTTAACTCACAACAAATGAATTAAAAACCCACTGCATTTTTGCTGTAGGATTAGTCAACCTACAGGGGAGTAAGTGACTTTTCATAAGATGAGTTTTTTTCCATACTCTTCCTTGGACTTCCCCCCCAAGAATGTCAAACACTAAGCACAGACTGGCCAGCTGACCCCCAAGATAAGGACAGTCGTCCCTCACCCGTCTGTGCTTTTGCTTTTGGCAGTTTTAGTTACCTGAAGTCAACAGTGGTCTGATGATATTAGATGGAAAGTTCCAGAAATAAACAATTTGTAAATTTTAAGTTACATGCCATTCTGGGTAGCATGATGAAACCTTGCTCTGTCTCGTTCTGTCCTGCCCGGATGTGAATCCTCCTTTTGTCCAGCATCTCCACTCTGTACACTCCTGCCCTTCAGTCATGGGCATTGTCCACGCCTACATCCAACTGTGGACGTTGTCCTGCCTGGATGATCTAGGATTACCCAAAGTGGATGACCCAAATGTAGCCTAACGCTACATCACAGTTCTACATCCTTCATCTCCCAGGCATTTCATCATTTCACATCATCATAGGAAGAAGGAGCACAGTACAATAAGACCCTTGAGGGAGGAAGAAAGAGCAAGCACAATTATACCACTTTTATTACAACCATTTCATCTATCAGTAGTTATCATTCTAAGGGTAAACTCTATCATGGGCATACATGGAAAAAACATAGTATATTTGGGTTTGGTACCATCCATGGTTTCAGAGTTTTGTGCATTTTCAGAACTTTTGAAAGGTATCCTCTGTGGATAAAGGGGGACTGCTGTATACAGATTTTTTTCAACTTATACGTATCACTGATGTGCATTGTAGGAAAATAGATAGACATTAAAAATAAACAAGCATGGAAAAACTACAAACTTGAGAAATCCCCCCAATTTTTTTTGCCCCTTGTTCTTTATCTAGCATTCCTAACTTCCTTCTGGCCCAGTGATAGGAAGTTATATTAGATTGTTTCCTTTTATGTAAACTTTAAAGATCACAAAGGTTGTTCCCCCCTCTCCCTGAGAACTATCTTAGACAAAGGGCATATGGTCTTCTCTACAGGAAGTCCTTCTTCTTAGCTCATGTTCTTTAAAAATAACAGCAAGTGTCTCATCTAAGAATACCCAGCCTGTACTATACCCACTTCTCCAGGGACACCGCCATATAAAGGTTGCTATTGCTATCTGGTGCTGGTGGTTTGGTGGCGATGGTGGTGGTTTTTCTCACATAACAGCCAAAAGATGAGGACTGGAGTGGAGTCCTGAGGAGAGTTTTGGGTCAAGGACAACAGCCTCTCTCTTCTGGTGTTAGAGAACCAGTCTTACATCACAATCGTGGGGTGAGGGGTTGTAAGGTTTGGCTCTTGTCTACTAATTGGAATGAGAAAAAAACTAGGCAAATAAATGTCAGCTAAGATGAAAAATCATCCTGCCACAAGAATGAAAATCTGACTCGTATCCACTATGTTAAACTGTGTGAAACAAGACTAATTCAAAAACAAGGAATTAAAAATAGTGAGATTCAACTATCACTCAACTGAGTTAACACTGTGAGCAATCTGGATTTGTTTCGTTGAAGTAAATAGTTCCCAACCCAGCAAAAATAACCAGTTTTCAAACAGTGGAAAGGCACTTATATAGACCATGCATAGAATTGCTAACTCCCAGTGAGGAATTCCGTATGTGTCCTTGTGACGCTTAGGAAACACAAACAAGAAAAGGCTCATTCACATTTTTTGGTTTTCATAAACAAGGATGACAGAAAAAAAGATGAGCTGCTGATGTTTTTCCATTTCATCCTGAGAACATTTCACTCTGGAAATTATCACCAGGGCTAAGGTCTTTGAGTTTGCCATATTAAGATTGCTTTGGAAGGAATGCAGCTCCACGGGTACCTACTTAGTTACTGTTGACACTGCGAATGCACCCAGCTGGGGAAAGACACACAGGGTCAGCGACAATCCCAAATATGCACCTGCTGCAACACCAGCCTCCAGTCCCCAAATGCCAAAGGAAGTGTTCCAGATAGGTTTAGCCTCCAATTCACCTCCTCAAATTCAACAACATTGACGTGAATAATGGAAAACACATCGGATAATCCTCCATCACTGTTCAAACAGGGCTTTTCCAATGTTTACTGTTTCTACTGACCACATTTGGTAAGATATTTGCTTCCTACTTTATTTCCCATGAGACTGTTCCCACTATAGGCAGTTAACACTTTAACTTCCTTGTTCGGAAATTTATGGCTGGAGACATTTAAGTAATCTTTCACTTATGCCATATTGAGTAAGACAATACACACTCTCTACGATCATGAAAAGAGCACTGGGGTAAGTAAAATGTCCACCAGTGTCCTGATGTTTGATGAAGTAGCACACATCCGTTCTGTAACATTAGATGTAGTTCTGTCTGATGCGTTTTAAGAAGCCAAGAATAAAGCCATGAGGGTTGCATAAACTGCTGGAGGCATGAGGATGACAGGTAGTGGGCAGGAAGAAACTACACTATAAGAGAAACAAGTCTAGTGTTTTTAGCCTGAAAGTCAGAGACAGTTTATTTGAAGCCTTTAAAGCCTACTGAAGAAATGGATTGGAAACAACATCTTGTCCTTCAGAGCCTAGGAATATTAGAAATCTGAAACACCCTTTGAAGAATGAAACACACAGGTTTAAGACACACAAACCAGAATATTTCACCCAAGCAAGGCAACAAATAATATGATACAGCACGGAAGTGAGTAGGCCTGTTTCCAAACCGAAAGTTTGGAAATCCAAAGACCTCTTTACTGTATGTTGTTTCTCTTGCCCTCAGTTCAAGTTAATAAATTCTTTAAAAATCCTTGTGAGTTTCTTATGTGTCAGCTGATAATCAACTCCATTAGACCAAGTCTGCATAAAAGCCAAGTCTGCAAACCTCCCCAAGACAAGCCCTTTTCTACTTGGGCTTCTCTTGAGAGCACTGTGGGAGAAAAACCTTATTACGTCTTAATATCCTGTCATGTAACAGAAAATATGTAGCCAGACAGACCTTCAGATCTATAAAAGGAACTTTGCTCTGTTTAAAATGTTGTGTGCACCACTCTGTTAAATCCTTCTAAGTATGAACAGAAGGTCATACAGATCCACTCTAGATTTATCTTTCCCAGAGCCATTTTTAATTTAGTTATTCATTTTAGAGACTAGGTGTGAGAAACAAGTTTATTGAAAACCTAGCAAGCTTTGGATCTTTCATTTTTAAAGATTATTTTTAACTCGTCTCCCTTGCCTCACATTTTATCATAGGCAATAAGGAAAAAATAAGGTGGCATTTTGAATATCCTCCCAGGAAATCTTAACTAGATTATTGAGTTTAACAAGTGTCCTTTCTCTTTGCCTTATTATCACAGACGATGATACTGGGAAACCCTCAGTTCCCAGTAACATCTCTTCACCTTCCTTTAAATCTTCGCTGAGAGCCTCCTCAAGGCCTTTTAGTCTCAGCTAACACTCTGAGATCCTTAGACTTCCACTAACAGTCTTTTCAAAGTCATTCCAGCTTCTTCCTGATTTCAATGCCACATATAGTTTTTGGTTATGGTGGCATCCCCATTCTATGTACCAAAATTTACAACAATTATCTATGGATACATAGATTATCCCCAAGACTTAGTGGCTTAAAGCAAGAGCGAGTATTCATTTTGTTCATGAATCTGTAATTCAGGCAGGGCTTAACAGGGACAACTTGTCTCACCTCAACAGCATCAACTGGGATAGCTTGACTAGGAGCTGGAGAATGGCCGGCAATTGGTGTTGTCTGTGGACTGGGAATTCAGCCAGGGACAAAGGCCAGAAGCTTCTGTATTCTCTACACAGGCCTCTTCCTAGGCTTTTTGGTCATCCTTACGTCATGGTGGCTATATCCTACAACCAAGCAACCCAAGAGAATCAGATAAAAGTTCATTGGAATTTTTTGAGTTCTAGCGTTTGAAGCCATAGGTCATCACTTTCACCATATTCTGTTGTTCAAAGCAGTCACAATAGCTGCAAAGAGATAGTTGCAAGGGAAAGGGATATAGATTCCATCTCTTAATGAGAGACTGGCCAAGTTTTAAAAGAGTCTGTGAGGCAAGAACTATTGTTTGATTCATCTTTGGAAATTGGATCTATCTTTGGAAAATACAATCTGCTACACTGAGTAAAAAAAGGATTGCATAGGGAATTTAATATTTCAGAAGATATATTTTTATCACTGATGTCAAAACTACAGAGAGGGATTAAGCACTCCATAATATAGCTCTTGGTCCTCTGACAGTGAATATGATCTGTCTGTATGGATTATAAATCTGCTCCAGTTTGGAATTCATTATGCTCCAAGAGTAGACTTCTTCTTGTCAATTATTTTCCTAAAATTACAGTAATTTTACATATCTATTGTAAAATAATCTATTGCTTTTAGTAATTGGAAAAAATGTCAATATTTTCCATGTAGTTCAATCCCATTTAACAGATATTTATAGATGACTTACTACATGCCCAACACTGTGCCAGGTATACAATGGTAAGTAAGGCACGTTTCTTCTATTGTAGTTGGGAAGACACACACTGTATGGTCAATGGCAATATAGTGTGCCAAAAGAAAAACATTAACATATATGTACTATACCCACATGGAAAGAAATAGACCCTAAATCGTAACAAAAACTAACTCCAAATAGATAAAAGACATAAACGTAAGAGCTAAAGTTATAAAATTCTTAGAAGATAATGTAAGAGGAAATCTTCATGACCTGGAATAGGTGATTTTTTCCTTGGATATGACCCAAAGGGGCACAAGCAGCAGCAAAACACACACACAAAATCAATTAAACTTCATCTGAATTAAAAATTTTTGTGCTTCAAAGCACATCATCAAGAAAGTGAAAAGGGTGGCACCTGTGGCTCCGTGGTAGGGTGCCGGCCCCATATACCAAGAGTGGCAGGTTCGAATCTGGCCCCAGCAAAACTGCAACAAAAAATAGCCAAGTGTTGTGGCAGATGGCTGTAGTCCCAGCTACTTGGGAGGCTGAGGCAAGAGAATCGCTTAACTCTAGGAGTTGGACGTTGCTATGAGCTGTGACACCACAGCATTCTACTGAAAGCAATAAAGTAAGACTCTATCTCTAATAAATAAATAAATAAATAATAAAAGAAAGAAAGTGAAAAGATGACCCAAAGAATAGGAGAAAATGTTTTGCAAATCATACATCTAAGGGATTTGTACCTAGAACAATGATTTCTCCTAACTTAACAATTGAAAGTCAACTTGTTTTAGAAAAATAGCTAAAGGATATAAATAGACATTTTTCCAAAGAAATAATACAAATACCAACAAATGCATAAAAACATGCTTAATACCATGTAGGAAAATGCATATCAAAACCCCAATGAAATACTGCCTCACACCTACTAGGATGGCTAGAATAAAAAACGATGGACAATGACAAGCTTATCAAGAACATGGAAAAATTATAGCCTTCATACACTGCTCATGGAGATGTGAAATTGTTCATCTAGTTTGGAAAATAGTCCAGCACTTCCTCAAAATGTTAAACATAGAATTACCATATGGTCCAGCTAGTTCACCTCCAACTATCTACATAAAGGAATAAAAACATGTCTATTCAAAAACTTGCACTTGAGTATTTCAAATTGTATACAGAAACAGCACACTGTGCCCCATGATAGTATTAATGTACACTGCTATGATTTAATAAAAAAAACTTGCACTTGAAATTTCATAGCAGAATTATTTATAATAGACAAAAATGGAAATAAAATGTCTATCAGATGATTAGGTTAAAAGAGTGGGTGCATATTCATATAATGGAATATTATTTGGCAGTAAAAAGAAAAATGTACAGATGCACGATACAACATGAATAAATCTTGTGAACGGTGTGCTAAGTGAAGCCGATCAGGAAAAGTCACATATCACAAGATTCCACATGTATGAAATGTCCGGAAGAGGCAAATCTATAGAGATAGAAAGTAGATTAGTGGCTGCACATGGTTAGGGTGAGGGTGGGTCAGGGAGAAATGGGAGTGATTGCTGGTGGGTACTGAAGGGTTTAGTGGGCAACGAAAATGTTCTAAGATTAATTGTGGTGATGGTTTCATAGTTCTGTGAATATACTAAAAACTACAAAATTGTGCATATTCAATAAATGGGTAGAGTATGTGAATTATGTTTCAATAAAGGTCATACACAGACACATAGTATATACATTGAAATGTACGCACTAGGTGAATTAGAGACACAGATAAAGTAGTGATTTCTGCTTGGTGGGTCCCAGAGGGCTTCATGACAGAAGAGATGTTGGAAGTGTGGATGGCCCTGGAGGAAAGGAAAAGGGTTTTCAAGCAGACAGGAGGGAACTTGCACCTATGGGGAAGCACGGAGCAGCCCGGTTGAGTGTGGCTGCAGCACAACTGCATATTGAAGGCTTCAAAAAATGAGCTTGGAGAGCAAGAAAGGGATGCATTTGAACTTTAACTCAAAAATAATGCGGCATCTTTGGTAGTCTGAGGAGGCGGTGAGGAGGTGACAGGATCATATTGGCATTTAAAATGATCACTGTAACAAAATGGAGAAATGGGAAATGAAGGCAAACTGTAGCAGGTGTCTAGATAGAGAATGGTGTCATAATTCTGGCTGAAAATAAGGAGGGAGCGAAGATCTTAGCAGGAGAGATAACTGGAGATGAAGGAGTTAAAGCCTCATGACTTGGTGAAAAACAGCATTGGACCTGGTATGTAATGGACAATAAATATTTACTACGTGGAAATGGATCTTGAGAGAACTTTTACTTAGCTATTTCAACATGACAAAGATGTAAAAAGGAATCTAAAATAGTGCATGCTTCAAATGATATCATCTTTGTATACAATGTCCCCTTGAAGGGAAAGGAATTATATATGGTATAATCTATAAATGTATTTTTACACACTTAAAATCTATGGAAATAGGCTCAAGTTTGTAAAACCACTCAAACATTTCTTCTCAAGAAGCCAGAATATTTAATAATAAAATAACCACCAAAACCAGGGGCTTTTTACGGATATGGTAACATTCTTTTTATAGCTATGTTCATAGATCAGCATAATCAATTAGAAGCCTCTTAATTTTTAGGGAAATAACTATGACGTTTTATCCTACCAACTATAAAAAATAGATGGGCTGGGAGAAAGCACCTTTTCTGTATGGGATGTTTTTCTACCATTGTACCATAATTTTTTGGAGATGCCTAAATGTTCGGTTTTTAACTACAGAAACCAGGAAGTTGGTGTGGCCATCAGTTCTTGAAAGTACCCCTTCTTTTCAAGGCTTGGTAAGACGTTGAGGTTGTGAAATACTGATGTCCACACTTCCTCATCCTCAGTCTCTAAGATACACAGTCATGGTCAAATAAGTGTTCCTCTCTTACCACCGCCCGAGCCAGAACTATACAGTCTTCCTCCAGTGAGAAGGTGCTGCCTGTTCCATAGTAGTGCCATAAAAAAATGTTGTTCAAATTATTTGCAACATTTAGCCATTGCATATTTACTCAACTTTAGATTGTGTGTTTTTCAGAATCATATCAAGTTGAAAATTCCTTGGCTAGCACACATCAATTAGAATTCTAATATGCTGAATAGCAGAAGCTTTCAAAAGTAAATAATTGCAGTGCAGTCTGTAGTGTATTTTATTTGCAGTGTTTCTATGTTGATAACAAATCAAACCATTTCATTCCAAGTTTATAGTGAGAATAAAGAGACTTCATTTGTTAAACAGTTAATCTCAACTTTCTGTTAACTCACATCTTAACAACTTAGATTTTAAAAGGCCTTTTTCTATAGTTTGTATTTTCAAAGAACATTTTCCAATTATAAATTATAAAAAACTGTATAAAAATATGCCCATGCACATATGTATAAATTCATGCACGTACACACACACACACACACACACACACACATACATATACAACTCCTATTCTGATAACTATTCTTGCCAGCTGAGAATCACTATGCTAGAGGGTTTGTAAAAGCTCAGCTCAGTTGTTCATTAATTTGTTTGTTTAATGTTACACAAAGGAAAGAAACAGGAGGATAGTGCTAAAAGAATGTTTGTCTTAAGGCATTCTTATTAAAAACAAAAAGAGTTACAAATAGCCACCATTAAGGATGCCAGTTTTCTGAAGCCCCAAATCCTTTAAATAAATGATACAAGGTAATGGATTTCATCAGTGGCAACTATTCCAATTAGTGATTGATTGTGGTGCCAGTTAAGTGTATGCTTAAAAATAGTGGAAGACAGGAGCTTCTGAAAAAGTATCTACCACTAAACTTTTCTTAAATTATATAAAACTTAGGCAGGCCAAATCATACAATTTTCACATTTAATGGTTTATTTTATATAAAGTCAGAATAAAATCAACTGTATATTCACTTATGTTACACTCAGGTACTCAATACATTTTCTTGATGTTTTAATACACTGCTATATTTTTTAATTTCACTTCTACTATTATTATCTCTTGCTAATAGCTGATATTTGTTAAGTTCTTACCACAACTCTAAGCAGATGACTAAATATCCTTACATCATTACACCTTGTTAATCTCCCCCAAGAACCCAGAGTTAGGTAGCTATTGTTACCATTTTACAGCAAAGTGGAGCTTTGGTGAGGTCTGGAGTTGAGGCCTATCTTGATGCTTATATTTTTCTTTCGATTATATATATTTTTAGTAGTATTTTATTGTACAAAGGCATGAACATAGATGCCTTTGGCGTTTAGCAAGCTCAGGACACAGACTCAAATGCATAGGCCAGATCACATAAAGCACTAGCTTGTTTTATATAACCTGATGTCACCAGGAAATATCTTGACGGGAAAGCATAAAAGAGCAGAAAGGTAACGCTGAAATTGAAAATACACTATAGAAAACACATTTTGCTCTCTGAGTATCTGTGGTTGGGATTTTTCCATCACAGAAGTATTTTCTCACCAAAAGTTCTAAATTCAGGCTATGATTTATTCCTGACATCTGCGTCCTCCTCTGTTTCCCTGATTTTTGTTATTAATTGGAAAGTATAAAATGTTTCAGAGAAAGTTGCTTTGCGGCCAGCTTTCCTATGATGCAGCTATTCTGTTAACCAAGAAAGAATGTACATGGACATAAATCTAAAAGCTTAAGCCTGTCTGGGAAAAATTTCCCCCAAATCATGAGTGATAATTACAACTGTATATTCTATCTCACATACATTTCTGATAATGCATTAAGTTTCCTTCCATGCCATTATCGCTTCTACAATTAATTTTTGTCAAAATGTATTATATATACAGAATCTAGGGAGCTATGGCTCATTTCCTTCATTTATAGTCCCCATTGTGGGCATTATAAGCAGAACGGACTGACCAAAGACTCTTCTAGGGAATTAATACTTACTCTAAAACATGGTTTGGCATTATACCTGATGAATTGTAATGTTATTTAGTTTTTGCTTTTAGCATCTTACACAATTGAAAAACAACAATAACAATCATCGTAAGTTATACCAAAATAAAAATTCACTTTTGTAAATTTTAAAAGACTTAATAATGAAAGCCATTCTAACTGGGATAAAGTGATATCTTGTTTTAGTTTACATTTCTCTCATGATAGGTAATGTTCAACATTTTTTATAACGTTTATTGGCCATTTGTCTATCTTCGTTTGCCCACTTTTTAATGAAGTCATTTGTTTTTTTCTTGCTTATTTGCTTGAGTTCTTTGTAGATTCTGAATATTAGATCAGATTCATAGCTTTTGAATATTTTATTTAAAAATCCCAAACTAATAGATGTTTAGTTTGGGATGCTGAGAGAAAGGAGTGCTTAAATATTGTTGGTGGAATCTCAGATAAGTACAACCTCATAGAAAAAAGGGTGAAGAAACCTCAGAGAACTAAAAGTAGACCTAACATTCACTTTAGCAATCCTACTCCTGGATATCTATCCACCCAAAAGAAAAGAAGTCTTTTTATTAAAAAGGACTTCTGCACTCAAATGTTAATAGCAGCACAATTGCAAAGATATGGATTCAGTACAAGTGCTCATCAGTTCATGAGTGGGTTGACAAAATGTGGTATATGTATACTATTCATCCATAAGAAAGGATGAATTGATGCCTTTTGCAACAACGTGGCTGCAACTGTAGACCATTCCCCTTGGGTAAAGTATCTTAAGAATGGAAAACAAACACAGGCTATTAAATTGAAACTAACTGATGAATACACATGTGAAAGTTAAACTCTGAAAATCAAGCAGGAGGAGGACACAGGAGGGGAGAGGAAGAAAACTTACCTTAGTAGGTACAATGAACACTATTTGGGTGATAAGCACCCTTATAGCCATGACTCAAGCTTCACAAAAATGATTCAGGTAACTAAAAAACATTTGTACCCCTTTGCCACAACCTCTGGGGCCCTTGTGGGCCCCTGGTCTCTATCACAGCAGGAAGGAACCGGGCATGAGGAGGATTAGAGTGTAAGCTTGAGGAAGGTGGGGTAGCCCTTCTTTGCAGGGTAGCCCTGACCAACCTCTGCACCAGCCTTTTATTGAGACCGTACAACACAG
>CAUYTI010028621.1:0-22471 GCA_963575145.1 Galago senegalensis
GAGTATAAACGTCTTAACACAATAACTAAGAAAATGTGGTGAAGGCTATGTTAACCAGTTTGATGAAAATATTTCAAATCCTATATAAAACCAGCACATTGTAGCTCATGATTCCATTTATGTACACAGCTATGATTTAATTTAAAAAAAAAATAGACTTGGGAGGCGGAGGCAAGAGACTCGCTTGAGCCCAGGAGTTGGAGGTTGCTGTGAGCTGTAATGCCACTGCACTCTACCCAGGGGGACAGCTTGAGGCTCTGTCTCAAAAAAAAAAAAAATAAAATAAAAATAAATAAATAAATAAATAAATAAAAATAGAACAAGACATGTCCATTATTGCCACTACTGTTCATCATAGTGCTGAAAGTCGTAGCCAATTTGCAATTAGGAAAGAGAAGGATATCAAAGGTATCCACATGGATAAAGAGGTGGTCAAGCTATCTCTCTTTGTTGACCATATGATATTATACTCAGAAAATCCTAAGGGCTAAACCACAAGACTCCTAGAAGTCATGAAGAGCTACAGCAATATCTTGGGATATAAAAATCAGTGTCCACAAATCAGTAGCCTTCATATACAGCAATAGCAATCAAGCTGAGAATCAAAGATGCAATACCTTTTGCAATAGTACATACAAAAAAGTAAATACTTGAAATTCACTTAAGAAAGGATGTGAAACATCTCTACAAAGAGAACTACAGAACACCAAGAAAAGAAATAGCAGAGGGTGTTAACAGACGGAAGAACATGCCATGCTTATGGCTAGGAAGAAATAGTATTGTCAAAATGTCTATACTACTCAAAGCAATCCACAGATTTAATACAATCTCCATCAAAATACCAACATCAGGCCGGGCATGGTGGCTCATACCTGTAATCCTAGCAGTCTGGGAGGCTGAGGCGGGTGAACTGCTTGAGCTCAGGAGTTTGAGACCAACCTGAGAGAGGGGGAGAAATATCAGAATACTATTACAGCGATTAGAAAGAAGATATCTCTCTAATCATTCACATTCAGCATGAGTGAAAATGCTCTCCATACGCATCAGCTCTGAACAATTCCCTTCATGTCTATTTCAAACCCGCTATGCCATCTATTGCTATTAAGGTGATCGCACAGTTCACCATACAAATGCATCCCACTCGGATCCTCAGTAATAAGCTTGATGAGGCAGATAACTTCCCAATCACAAAAACTTAAGTACTGTGCAAATAAGCATGGAAACCAGACCTGCTGAAATCAGGACGAACAGACAAGTCTAAAAAGAACTCTGCATGTGTCACACCTGCTACATTTGTACACACTGGCCTGCATTCTCTGCCTTGTCCCCTCCTCTCTGAAGTGCTCAAGTGTAATTACACTACAAAGTTACTAACAGGTGTAATATGAGAGAACTGTGTTTAAGAAAGCAAGGCTTTCAGATAAGAAATCTCCAAATATTTTCTATCTTAAGTATTTTTTGTGATCTTCCTTATAAAAAAGGAGTGCTTTGTGTGCAACACCTGCAAATAGCAATAAGTCTACATTACACTCAAGCTCAATCGAGGACACGAAGAAGACTACAATGGCAGCAATGATTCCCAGGGCAGCGTGTGCAAAATCCAGTATTTTTCTGTCTATTTACATCATTGTGATCAGAAAAAGAAATGTCCCCAAACTTCCTTTCCCATTCTACTTGAACTGATTCCCCACAATTCTGACAAACATTTCCTGTGACATGAGGTTGTCATCAGCCTGTGTGATCCCTAGCTCACTCAGCCTTTTCTTCTTCACCTGACCTTTTTGGGTAGCGGCACCAAATAGTTCATTTATTACTTCACAATTTCCCCTGACTTGCTCAGAAGGGTCGGATCTTTCATGAAGCTCTATTTGACCAGGTGCACATTGAACTAGCTCTTCCAGACCCACTCATCCAGCTCTTGCCTCAGCTGCCCAAGTAGCTGGGACTACAAGTGCCTACCACAACGCCTGGCTATTTTTTGGTTGCAGTGGTCATTGTTGGGCAGGCCCAGGCTGGGTTTGAACCCGCCAGCTCCAGTGTATGTGGCTGGCACCCTAGGCACTGAGCTATAGGCACCAAGCACATAAGCTGCTACTTAAGGCAAGGCCATCTGTTCCATAATATCTAAACCATCTGTTTGCCAATTTGTATGCAAGAGAACTTTGACATCATTATGAGTCTGTTTTACTCTTTCCAGTGCCTTGAAAATATCCCCCTTTACATCCTTAAAAATAACTGCAAATTCTTCAGTAATGGCTAAACATCTATGTTCAGTATCTCCATGTAAATTTCTTCAAGTCTGCACACTATTTTCAATGGAAAAGGTTGAAAGTGCCTTGAGAGCTTCCAACATTTCCACTGATCTGTTGTTGGTGGATTCATTCTTTGAATCCCTGAGTCCAAGGACCTACTGAAGAAATTCCAGTATCAATGGCACTGTACTCTACTCAGGACACAGAGTGAGACTACTTCCGTGAAGTTCTGTTCATAGGATGAACTTAAGATACACACTGTGCAACTCTTATACAGTGCAAGATTGTCTTAATTAAAAAAAAAGTGAAAAACATCAAACCATTGTTCAGCTTTACAATGCCCTTATGAGGCATTAAATACATTTGATTTGTGTTATTTTAAACTTATGATAGGTCTTTTAGAATGTGGTCCCCATCATACGTCAGGGAGCATCTGTACTTTGGGGGCCTACTGAAATCTGTTGCAATTCCCCACTAGTAAAGGAGGTGGTAAAACAATTTACCCTTAATAACAGAGAGATCCAGGCCCGGCGGGGCCACATCATGCCCTTCTTCGAATGTGGATGGTAGGTAATTTCTGCCCCCACTGCTATCTGCTGTCCAGACAAGAATCACCAAAAATTAGCACAGGGAGATGCTCTACATTTAAGCCAGGAAACAGGCAACTTTGGGGAGTATCACAAAAACCCAATTTATTCAGAAACAAAGTTGACAAATCTCCCAGCCATCAGTTTGAATCTATTTTTAAAGTACAACCAGAAAAGAGACATTCTTTAAAACAACAAAAAAGTGGTATAGATCAGCCTTTCGGATGGTTTAAAGATGCTAAGAATGCCCCATGCTAAGAGTCCCCCATGCTTTTAACTTCTTTTTCTTGCAGCTTCAAAACTATTCATCTTTTGGGGGAGTTCCCCCTAATCTTTTAGCCCATATTAAAAATCATGAAATGATGACTTACACTACCTAAAATAGGTATTGATGTATAGCATGCCACAATTACACAAGGGCCCCAGAGTACTTTGAACATCCACAGATGGCATATATGATACCCTCTGTCATAATGGGAACTAAACAGGAACAGTCATGCTGTTGGGGAAATGAAGGACCTGGAAATAAAAAGAGCCTCATGCAAAAGAAGAGCTGCCCATGGTTGCTATGGTGGTGAGCATTGGAGGATTTACACAAAGAGCCAAAGTGTCAGGTTGAGAAGGGCCTTCCCAGACTTCTAAAGTGATCATGATGACTAGCACAGAATACCAAATATGCTAACAGTAATTGTTGGAGTGGCATATCATGAGTGACATCTCCCAACCTGGTTGGTCTTCATTTGCCATTTTTTAATAATGAATAAAAGTTGCAGCCACAATTAGAAAAATTGAAATATTTTCATATCACTTTGGTGACATCTTCTAGAAGAGGGGTCAAGGGAGAGACCATTATGCTATAAGCACAGGAGATAAGGCAGGCAACACACGGTGGTAAGAGATGGGAGGATAAGGCCTTGCACCCTCTGTGAGACGACTCCTCTCTGAGCACTAGTGGGGAAATAGTCACACAGAAAATGAACTAATGCCAAAAGGGAGAGCCATAATGGCAATGTGGCTCTACTCTGGGACCATGCAGCAAGGAAGGGACCCCCCTACCCCCGACCTCCCACCCATCCCCTCACTTCCCTACATACCCCCAATCTGTCCTTACACACAAACTCTCGGTCTAGCTCTTCTGACCTTTTCCAGAAAGGAAAGAGGGAGTTTTAACTTAACATATATGAAAAAAAAAGCATCACCATGTTTATCACTAGCTGAGGACAAGGGTAGGAGGGCCAAACCCAGTGGGCTCCAGGCCTGGTAGTTAGGACCCAAGGGTCTCTTTGAGACAGTCTCACTATGTCGCCCTAGGTAGAGTGCCATGGCATCACAGCTCACAGCACCCTCAAACTCTTGGGCTTAAGTGATTCTCTTGTCTCAGCCTCCACTGGGACTATAGGTACCCACCACAATGCCTGGCTATTTTTGTTGTTTTTGTTGCAGTTGTTTAGCTGGCCCAGGTCGGGTTCGAACCTGCCACCCTCGGTGTATGTGGCTGGCACTGTAACCACTGCTGCAGGTGCTGAACCAGTCTGTTCATTTTTAAATAGCTGTGGAGGAGAGTCAAAAATTTTATTATACTATTTTTTTATTAAATCATAGCTGTGTACATTAAAAAAAAAAAACCCAAACAAACAAACAAAACCAGACTGTTCTTAGCTTACCAGCCTCACCAAAAAAGTGGGCACTATGGCTTTCACCTGTGGAGGATTAAACGCTTCTGTGGGCAACAGGGAAATGGTGGTGAAGGGTCAGGAGATGAACATGAAAATCGTTGTCAGCTGGTAGGAAGACGGGCTCTAACAATAGAAGGACAGGGACCAGTCTGTCGCTGCTCTCACTGTACCTGAGGCCTGTCTGTGTATCAGGGGTCTCTGCACTGAAAAGTACCTCCGGTGGCTCACACAGTGTAAAGTAACGTCTGAGGAGTTCTGAAGGCCAGAGTCTGAGCTCAGGGTGCGGGCAGGTTTCACTTTTGCCACCCCTGGGACAGCGCTACCTGTCACCGCAGCCAACTCCTGTCCAGTAGGCTCCCCAAACCCTGAAGCCAGACCCGGGCAGTGCTGCGGGCGCCTCTAGGCCTTCCTGAGGAGAGGCAACGTAACAAATGGGACCCTCACAACCCTGCAGATTCCTCACTGTTCACTGGATTCCTCCTCATCTGCCAGACCAGCAGCTGGCATCTGAGCCAGGGCTCTGGAGTCAAACCCAGTGGGCTCCAGGCCTGGTAGTTAGGACCCAAGGCGGGGGTCACTGCAGCTGTGTGAGCCCAGAGTACCTCCCCTGCCCCTGAAAGGTCCTGAATGGGAGACACGTGAAGTAAACGGATAGTCAAGGTGGCAGCTTGGCACCTTCGCAGGCCGCTTTCCCCCCTTTGTCAGGCTGACCCTCCGGCGCCCACTCTCCGAACCAGAACCAGAACCAGAACCAGAACCAGCGCAGAGCGTGCTGCGGGAGCTCCCAGCCGTGCCTCTGGATGGTTTGGGGAGCCATGGGTTCCTGGCCTGCGCCGAGAGTGCCCACTCTCCAAGATGCAGCCCGTGGGCCCCAGCCCTCGGCTAAGGCCATCCCTCTGACACCCACAAATCCATGCCCAGGACGCCCGGCCTCACCTTTCTCCAGGCTCTGAGGAATCCGCCATGTCCCACCACGCACGCAAAGGCCGGCCTTGCAGGCAGAGCGCTCCTCTGACGTCCGATGGCCTGGATCAGTGGGAGGGAGCAGCGCAGCTGGTGTTTAAAAGGCTCCTGCCCCGATGGCCGGCCCCAGTCGCTCAGCTGCAAGCCTCCTGGTGGCCTCTGATCAGCAGCAGCAGGGAGCCAGCCACTGCCTACACCTGATGCATAGAATGCAAATTTGCTTTTACATTTTGGAAGCAGGCTGTGTCAAAGGGAGGAAAGTAAACACTTCCAAATGAAAAAGTAGTACTTGCCCGTGTTAAGCAAAAATTGGTTTTAATTTTTCCCAGCCATGAGCAGGGTATGTTTTTCCATTTGTTGGTATTTTCAGCTATTTCTTTTCTTAGCGTTTCATAGTTCTCTTTATAGAGGTCTTTCAGGTCCTTTGTGAGATAAACTCCCAAATATTTCATCTTCTTTGGCACTACTGTAATCAGAATAGAGTTCTTGACTATTTTTTCAGCTTGACTGTTGTTGATATATATAAAGGCTATCAATTTATTAGTGTTGATTTTGTAACCTGAGATGCTGCTGTATTCCCTGATCACTTCTAAGAGTTTTTATAGTAGAATCCGTGGTATTTTCCAGGTATACAATCATATCATCTGTGAAGATATCTGGAGAACACTTAGAGAACTAAAAATAGACCTGCCATTTGATCCTATAATTCCTCTATTAGGTATATATCCAGAAGATCAAAAATCACACTACAACAAAGATATTTGTACCATAATGTTTCTTGCAGTCCAATTCTAATTGCTAGGTCATGGAAGAAGCCCAAGAGCCCATTGACTCATGAATGGATTAATAAATTGTGGTATATGTACATCAGGGAATACTATGCAGCCCTAAAGAAAGATGGAGACTTTACCTCCTTCATGTTTACATGGATGGAGCTGGAAAATATTCTTCTTAGCAAAGTATCTCAAAAATGGAAGAAAAACTATCCAAGGTACTCAGTCCTACTATGAAACTAATTTATCACTTTCACAGGAAAGCTATAACCCAATTTTAGCCCAAGAATATGGGGAAAGGGGAAAGGGAGGGGAGGGGAAGGGGGAGGACGGGTAGAGGGAGGGCGATTGGTGGGTTCATGTCTATGGTTCATCTTATAAGGGCACAGGTGAATTTTTCTAAATGTAGAATATAAATGTCTTAACACAATAACTAAAAAAATGACATGAAGGCTATGTTAATCAGTTTGATGAAGATATTTCAAATTATATATAAAAACAGCACACTGTACCCCATGATTGCATTAATGTTACTGAGAAATATTCTAGAGATATATGAGGTCTGGGATTTGATTCAAAATAATTTAATAATAATAATTTTTAAGTGGGAATTTTTTGCTCCTTTTCTTACCATTTTAAGACTAATTTTCATATTTAGTTTGTAAAGTGTTTCATTCTTCTCTAGGAAAACAACTTAGTAAGAAGAAAAACCATTCCTTTGACCCCCTCCCTTATCATGACTAAATGAAAACAGCACCTTTCTACACACAAGCCATGTGCTCTTCACCAAGCGTCTGGATTATGAAAATGAGTGTACGTCACATTCCATTCCATCCACACGCAAACAATATTTTAAATTTTTTACCAAGATAGCTCTTAGATGACACTGCAGAGTTCAGCTCAAATGGAAACAGAAATGTCAGATGCTGTTGGGCAAGTGCGATAAACACATCGTACATTTATTATTCTCAACGCCATGAAGCCAAATCAGGCTAAAAGATGCATTTAATTTCAGATACATTCCTGATAGCTTTATCATTTTCAAGAAAGATTATACCTAAAAATCACGTCTAGTTTGGATTCAATAGATAGTGCTGCACACTTTCCATAATGTTTCTACTGGAAAACGGTCTGAAACACAAATCTTTTTATCAAATATTTATCTTTAAATGACTAAACAGATCACCAAACACAGCATCCTCAATCACAGGAAAAACCAAGAGTGTCATGAACGGCCCTGACAATGTGCAGAACGGCAGATACGTGGCAGCCCTTTTTCTAATGAAAAATATCAAAGTGGCTTAAAAAATTCCCCATGGCCTTTAAAATGCCCTGATAGTAATCATGCTAAGAAAAGGAAAACAAGCCCTTAGGAAACCTCTATGCTCTGCTGATGTCCATGCCCACAGGAGTCCAGAGACATCCCTTTCTAGAGCTGACCATTCCCATCAGCCTGGAAACAAGGGCCATTTGTCACGGCTGCCCAGACAGATTAGGGCCACAGAGAATCCTCTCTGGAGTCATCAGAAGGTGAACTTAGCAGTGACTGTCATCATTTAGCCTCTTTATGAGTTTAATTAACATGCATGAGGGCCACTCTGTGCACAGCTTGTGCTGGGGAACATTAGGTCAGCAGGGAGTTCTTGAGGTCTTCATGCTGGAGGAGCCACAGCCCACGTCACAGCAGGCCTGGCAAGGTGCCGTGAAGCACAAGACCACCGGTCAGGGCAGACTGGGATGGGTTGCTGGGTGTAGTACGCTGCCTCAGTGAGTCCCTGCTCAGGTGGGCACTCTGGAAGGAGGTGGGTGGGGCCCAGCAGGACCTGAACCAGGGCTGCACCTGCCTCCAAAAAGTCAAGGAGCAGGGCGGCGTGGGCTTCCTAGAGAAACACCTCAGAACCCAGTTAGACTGATGTAAAGTGAAATTCCCCAAAGTCTAATCCAGGTTTTAATCACACTGAAAACAACATTTCATATTGATACCTGCCCCGGCTCAAGCAAACACAGAGACGGCCCCTTCCTCTGCCCTTTTGCTCTGCTTGGGCCCTGGGCCACATGATGCCTGCCCACTTGGGTGAGGGCAGACCCTCCACTCAGTTGCTAGTCAGATGCTGACGTCTTCCAGAAACAGCCCCCAATATACCCAGGAGTGCTGTGTCACCAGCTGTCTGAGCAGCCCATGTCCCAGGCAAGCTAACACACCAAGTTCAGCCTCACAATATTAAACACATATATAAAAAAAAAAATAGTAACTTATATGTCTATTGCTTAAAAGTTGTTGTCCACTATAACTATTAAACTTTTTTTTTTTTTGGCTGGAGCCAGGTTTGAACCTGCCACCTTCAGTATGTGGGGCCAGCACCCTACTCTTTGAGCCACAGGCACTGCCCTAGCTATTAAACTTTTTCAAAAAGAATTTTTTTTTTTAAATTTTTGCAGTTTTTGGCCAGAGCTGGGTTTGAACCCGCCACCTCTGGCATATGGGGCCGGCGCCCTACTGCTTTGAGCCACAGGCGCCGCCCTCAAAAGAACTTTTATAGGTTCAAAATAATTCTATATTGGCTTAAATTCTTAGACAATTGAACTCATATAATTGTTTTACAAAAACAGCAAACTTTCAACAGTTATTCAAGCACGTTATAAAATAATTCATCTTTATTTTTAAAAGATAATGTAGGACTTGAGTTTACTATTTATTTATAACATGCCCCTAGGAAATTTTAGATTTACAATAATCAAAGCACATTTGATTTTAATGTTTTTAACCACAGAGATGAACTGATGGATACAATAAAATTCCTCTGAAGGGATGTACAGTTGCTGCACAGAGAAAAGCAGACTGCCAAGAAATTAGCTTAAAAGTGCAACAGAAGCTTGTGACATCAAACTTTGCTTACTGGGTGAATAATTTTTTCTTTATGACAAAAGCATGGATTGGTTTGAGTTGGTTCTAAAAAGCTACATGAAGACATCATGGTGAAAACTAATATTTTAATCTTATGAGCGTGGATTCTTTGTTATCTTGCGGAGACTAATAACTTAATATTTGTCGCAGGGCAGTGATATGAAGTACTAACATCAAAAATGAACTATAAAATCTTTTATAAAATGTAAACTAGGTGTGGACACTCAGCACAGCCTCATTTCTTACTCAGCTGCTCTGAAATACCTCCATTTCCTAAAGAAGTAATTTAGGTCACAATAGATATTAAAATTAACTGTTGGGTTTGCTCTGCAATATAGTATACATTAAGAAGTAAAGGGAAGAAGCATCACAATTTACAATTACTACTTCGAGAAATAAAAATTTTATATACAAAAAACATTAGTTGCTTCAACTACGTGATGTTATCTAAGTTTTCAAAGTAAGATAATAGTGAGCAGCTACAGAAGTGTGCACAGGAGGTGCCTCTAGCAGCAGGTCCTGGCGGCCTCCTCCAGAAGCTGCCATTCCTGGGGACATCCCCGCAGAGGTCCTGACAGAAGGGCCAGGCTGCCCAGAGAATCATCACATCAAGACTCGAGACAGGAAGCTGTCAAAGTGTGCACAGAAACCAGAACACCTTTATACCTCGTTAAAAGCAAAACAAAAGTCATGGCATCATATGCAATAAACCCTGGAGCTCATGGTTTGTGTTCACATGCTCCATGCTCTCATTAATCACGGAAACTGGCCGAGTTTGGTCACTTGGGTTCTGATGCCACCACCAATGGCGAGTTCACATCCCCGCCTGTCTCACCTGCAACGTCCTGGGCTCCACAGTCCCCTCTCCCCACACCTCTACCAGGCCACATTCCTGTGGGCTGGCAGCCTCCTGTGGTTTACTCACAGTGAAGTCCTGGTTTTAGTAAAGCCACTGGGTGCTGCACGTTCAGCCGTGCCCAGTCCAGTGAGCAGACAACCAAGCAATCCCCAGCAGGTGCCACACGCCACAGGGTGGGGTTAGGGATGGGAAGCACCGTGGCAGAGCCTTCAGGCTTAGGAGACCCAGCACCGTGAGCTGGAACCTGAGAAGTACAGAGGAGAAGGGTGAGCCTTCCCAGCTGAGCCAGGTGTGCAGGCAGGAGGCCCAGTGAGAGTGGAGTCTGGGGCACAAAAGCAAGGGCAGTGTTGAGAAGACAGAATAAGGCAGGGATGAAGCACAGAGAGGGGACGGTTCCCAGCAGAGCCTCTCTGTGGTCCCGAGAACCATCATGAGGGCAGCAGCTGACACATGGCTTCAGGGTTTTGTAAGCGTGAGAAGGTTAAGGCCAAGTTGAATTTTTACAAGATGAATCCATCTGTAATGGAGAGTGGGAAGCCAGAAGGTAGGTGGGTAGAGGAATCAAGGGGTGGTGTAGACCCCCTACCCACCAGGTAGTGACACATGTAATACCTTGGATTAGTTGGTCACTGATAAAGATGGACAGAAACAAAATCCCTGTAGTCTGTAAACATGTGGCAACACACACACACAATGATCTAAATTGGACAGAACCTTTCCAAGGAGGGACGTCCAACCTCTTTTCTGACTCACAGTGAAAAAAAAGAGTTGCCTTGGGCTGCACACTAAATACACAAACACTAATGGAAGCTGATGAGGAAAAAAAAAGTCTATGTACGCTTTTCAGGACATCTGAACAGACAAGCAAAAGAGCCCTCAAATAATCTACAGGTGGCCCATGGGCTGCAGTTTGGACACCCTGGAAAAGATGGAAGAGGCAGGTTAGGAAATAGCAATGCTTCCTGAGGCCTGGTGGGCATCAGCTGTGCAGGGTGCCTGAAAGCTCAGGACCGTAGGCTACATTCTCGGGAACATCACGGTTACTCAGACCAGGATCTTGGCAGAAAGGACTGAGATCAAATCTCACTTTCTTCCCATTGAAGAAAGTAAAGAAATTTTACAGAAGCAACAACCAAATTAAAATTATAAAATGTCCTTGACAGAGTATTTTTTGTTTGTTTGTTTGTTTGTTTTTGAGACAGAGCCTCAAGCTATCCCCCTGGGTAGAGTGCTGTGGCATCACAGCTCACAGCAACCTCCAATCCCTGAGCTCAAGCGAGTCTCCTGCCTCTGCCTCCCAAGTAGCTGGGACCACAGGCGCCCACCACAGCGCCCGGCTATTTTTTGGTTGCAGCCATCATTGTTGTTTGGCGGGCCCGGGCTGGATTCAAAACCACCACCTTAGATGTATGTGGCTGGTGTCTTAGCCACTTGAGCCACAGGCGCCACGCCAACGGAGTATTTTTTTTGACACCCTCAGAGATTCATTATTGACACTAGGAATTTGGGAAATAAACAATTAGAATAGTTTAGGAACATTTGCAGGGCAAGATGAATGAGACAATGAATGAATGACATAGGTTATCATCAACTGAACAGAATTTACCTTCCCTTCGGCAACTGCCCATAATCTATCCCTGAAATACACTTTGTCATAAATAGAATTTTCTTTCTTTCTTTTTTTCACTCTTTTAAGTAGGCAGCATTATTTTTTTATAAATCACTATGCTGTGAATTTCCTCTCCACGTCATTTCCAGGACTGGAGTAGAGATTGTGTAGAGTCATCTAATGTATTGTATGTAATTTTTTGCAAATGTGACTCAATGAAAGTGCAGTGACACAGGTTGGCCTCCTGTGTAACCCTGTAAGTACAATAAAAACAGTGAATCTTCCTCAGGAAATGAAGTGATGCCCTTTCTGTACATCTGCATTTGTGGAAGATAAAAATTTCTCAGATCTTGGCTCTTGGGGGACAGCGTCTGCAGCCATGAACCATAGTGGTTTTTGATCCATCTGGTCAAATGATACAGGTCGTCTGTCAGGGAATTTCAGGTGACTACAATTTTAAAGAAAGCTACACACAATTACCAACCATAGTAATATGTGTTCATGCATTTCCCTTTCTGCCTTTCACTTTATAATACAGTTCATCTGCTCCTACATGCTATATCCACACAAATGTCTTCAGTACACCTGCTTGTGTCTACAAAAACTACACACGTAGATTATCTCCAATTTCATTCTGTAACTGGCCTATGAGTGTTCCATTGTGTTCTCATATTTCTCAAATAAACTCCCTTCTAAAAATGTAAATGAATATATATATATTTTTTGAGACAGAGTCTCAAGTTGTCACCCTTGGTAGAGTGCCATGGTGTCAGAGCTCACAGCAACCTACCCTCTTGGGCTTAAGCGATTCTTTTGCCTCAGCCTCCCAAGTAGCTGAGACTACAGGGGCCCGCCACAACACCTAGCTATTTTTTTGTTGCAGTTGTCATTGTTGTTTAGTAGGCCTGGGCTGGGCTCAAACCTGCCAGCACTGGTGTATGTGGCTGGTGCCCTTCTCACTCAGCTATGGGTGCCAAGCAAATAAATATCAATTTAAAAAAATTAGAATTATTTTTCCAGAGTTATATTATTTAGATTTTGATCTTTTGATTTTCAACACTAGGGATAACGGTATTTGAGGTTGTGTCTTTGGGAATTACGATGAGCTCATATACATATGTATGTGTTTGTGTTTGTGTCTAGATACACAATATACACACACAATGTATATAAAAGATAAATATGCTTAAAGTTAAATAATGGGAAACATATGCTTTCCAAAATCTATCAAAAACTTGAATAGCTATATTAATATCAGATTTTTTGCAAGTACATAAGAATTTTTAACAAGACATTCTGCAGAATAAAAAAATGAACAACTTTAAAATAATTGAAATCATAGAAAACATATTCCTAAAACAAAACAGAATTCAGGAAGAGATCATAACCAGAAAATACTTAGAAAATCTATAAATACTTGGAAATTAAATAACATCACATTGAGTACATCTCAAAGAATAAATCATAAACAGAGATTAGAGAGTACTCTGAATACAATAAACATTTAAAGACATATCAAAATTTGTGAAATGCATTCTAAAGCATTGCTGAGAAGGAATTAATTACATCAATTAAGATGAAATGAATATATCTCCTTAAGAAACTATAAGAAGAAAATAAACAATCAAACCCAAAGGTGGTAGAAATAAGTAAATCATAAGTTAAAATAAGACACAAATCATTAATTAAAAAATAGAGGTTAACAATAAAACAAAAGATAGTTCTTTAATAAGACTGACAAAATCGATAAACTTCAGGCCAAATAATGAGACAAATGAGTGTGAGGGAAGAGAAACACCTGTCAAAAGCACGGGAACTAAATGGCAGCAGGTAACTAAAGCTCCACGATAGACAGCTTTGCCCCAGTCAATTAGGTAATTTAGATAAAATGGACACATTTGTTGAGAGGGCCGAATGACTAAAATCCACTTGAGAAGAGATGGGTAACTTCAAAAGTCCCATATCTGTAAAGGGAACTATATTAGTTCCACAGAGAAGGCTCCAGACCCAAGTTGCTTTACTGGTAGGTTACTTAAAATCCTCCCAAAATATAAAAGGGAAGGGAGCATGTCCTTACTTATTTGCAGTGCCAAAGTACCCTAATATCAGAAGCAAGATATTATAAGGTAAAAAAATTAAGGATTATATTCCTCATAAACATAGCAGCAAATAAATAGCTTTAACCAAATGATGTCAGACCATTTTCAACAATGGATTAAAAGAATAATATATAATACCCATTGCGATTTATACCAGTATTACCAGTTTGTATAAGTATTTAACAATCAATGAAATATACCATTTCTGGGTGGTACCTGCGGCTCAGTGGGTAGGGTGCCAGCCCCCATATACCAAGGGTGGTGGGTTCAAACCCAGCCCCGGCCAAACTGCAACAAAAAGGTAGCCAGGCATTGTGGCAGACACCTGTAGTCCCAGCTACTCAGGAGGCTGAGGCAAGAGATTCACTTAAGCCGAGGAGCTGGAGTTTGCTATGAGCTGTGATGCCACAGCACTCTACCAAGGACAATAAAGTGAGACTCTGTCTCTAAAAATAAATAAATAAATAAAAATATATCCCATATCTGACGAAACTAAAACTATAATAATATCTCAAGAGATGAAAAATAAGTTCTCCACTAAATTCAACACATTCAGAATAAAAACTTTGAGCAAACTAGGAACAGAAAAGGATATGTCCTAAAACTAATGAAGAAAATTTGCAGTGATATAATAGTTAATGGTGAAAGAATCAGTGTCTACCCCTATGATCAGGAGTAACACTGGATATTCATCTCTCTTTCTTTGGATCTTTTATTAGAGATCCATGCCATTGCAATATGAGAGGAAAAATATAAAACGAGTCATATACTGGGAAGAAAGACTCAATTTCCAATAGCACGATGTACTCATTTCCAACAGCACAATGGCCTACACAGAACATCCCAAAGAATCTAAAAACAAAACTACAAGACCAGAAAGTGGCTAAAGAGTCACAAGATACAGTGAAAGGCAGAATATGTATGGTAACAAAAGGAAAACTTGGAAAGAACTTTACGACAGAATAAAGCATATGAACATTTAGTCATAAATTTAACATAATATGTGAAAGGCATACTCTGAAAATTATAAACATCTATCAGGACTCGAAAGAGACCCAACCAGGAAATACATCATGTTCAGGGATTGAAAAGATACAGTATTTTTAAGAAATCAACTTTTCCCAAATTGAGATATATGTTCATCTGAGTTTTAATTAAAATTCTACCATGTGGCTTGGTGCCTGTAGCTCAGTGCTGGCCACATACACCTGGGCTGGGAGGTTCAAATCTGGCCTGGGCCTGCTAAACAACAATGACAACAATAACAAAAAAATAGCCGGGCAGTGTGACAGGTGCCTGTAGTCCCAGCTACTTGGGAGGCTGAGGCAAGAGAATCACTTAAGCTCAAGAGTCTGAGGTTGCTGTGAGCTGTGACGTACTGACACTCTACTGAGGGTGACAAAATGAGATTCTGTCTCCAAAATAAATAAATAAAATAAAATAAAATTCCATCGTGATTTGTAAAAATGGAGAAAGTGATTTTACGTTTATATAAAAAATCCAAAGAAACTAAAATACACACAACAGTTTTGAAAGTGAAGAACACATTTACATAATTCACATAAAGCAGTTTCTAGAGTTTCCATAAAGTTACAGAATACGTACACTTTCGTATTGTCACAAGGGCCTATATAGATAGGTATCTCAGGGAAATAAAGTCCAGACAGGCACCCACATACATAAGGCTAATGGATTTTAATAAAGTGCCAACGTGATCTAGTGAGGAAAGGGTAGTTTTTACAAAAAATGCTACAGGAAAAAAAATGCTATGGCTGGGGAGCCTTATGTTTAAAAAAAGAAAATAGAAAAGTAGTGATGTTGAAACCAGGACAAAATATTGCAAAATATATCTGATAAAGGAGTTGTATCCAAAACGTATAGAGAACTTTAACAACTCAGTATGAAGAACTCAAGCAACCCAATAAAAGGTGAGTCAAAGATTACCAAATAAGGGACTTCCATCCAGAATGCATAGAGAAGCCTAAGAATTCAATGATGAAATGACAAGCAACATCAGACTAGGCAAAGTCTTGGACACACTTTGGGAAAGACACTCCCCATGTGAAAATTCACACAAGAAAAGACCTCCAGGTCATGAGTCGTTAGAGACACACAAATGAAGACCACAATGGCACAACACCACACAGACCAAATAGAAGAGGCAGAATTGAAAGGTCTAAACATGCCAAGAAACTAACAAGACCCAGGGCTACAGGAGCTGTCCACTCTGCTGGTGGAAGCACAAATCCTACAGCCCTCTGGAAAGAGCTCTGCAGGTAGTCTGTGAAGTTATAAACATGTATAATGTAAGGACCAATAATCACGTTCCTCGGTGTTTCCTGGAGAGAAATGAATATATGAGTCTGAAGGGAGTCTTCACAGTACACAGATGTTACAGCCACTTTATCCACAACTGCTTAGAACTGGAGGCACACGATGTCCACCCACTGGTGAAAAGACAACATGGGCAACGCGTCCTCAAGGGACACCACTCCCGACATGTCTATCCTCACCTTACATGAAAGAACCTCACCAAAAGGAAAATGCTAACTGCACCCAGGAAGATTCTCCTTATAGGACATCTAGAAAAGGCACAACTATAGGGACACAGGTAGGGCAGGATGGCCGGGGCAGGTGGGAAGGCAGTAACTGGAAAGTACACGGGAGAGTTCAGGGTGATGAGTGCTCCCTATATCTAGGGGGTGTTTCTACGATTGTGTCTGTCAAAACCCATCCACTCCATAATTGTTCAGGCTGAAGCCTATTTTATATAACTTCATCTCGAGAGGTCTGTTCCCTTATAAAGCATGCAAAGTGTATTCACATTTACTTGTGTATTCTAAAGATGAGAATGATACATACTAATTACTATGATGATGTAAGGGACAACTGGTCAGAAGTCCAGAAACTTTAACAATATTCTGCACCTGACCATGAATCTTCACTCTCCCTCCAAAACCTTCATGGGCTGAACGTGATTCCCCAGAGCGTGTTCCGCATGGTTAAGCAGAGCAGAGGGGTCTCAGAGACAGTAGATCAACACCAGGAGTGCAATTCCCAACAGAAGCATCTCTCATGGGCAAACATCTGGGCAGCCCTCATGAAAGCACAAGTTGCTGGCTGACCTGCAGGGGTCTTCATAGAGCTTACTCAGGTGTGTCTGCACCTGCAGGGGTCTTCACAGAGCTTACTCAGGTGTGTCTGCACCTGCAGGGGTCTTCATAGAGCTTACTCAGGTGTGTCTGCACCTGCAGGAGTCTCCATAGAGCTTACTCAGGTGTGTCTGCACCTGCAGGGGTCTCCATAGAGTTTACTCAGGTGTGTCTGCACCTGCAGGAGTCTCCATAGAGCTTACTCATAGAGCTTACTCAGGTGTGTCTGCACCTGCAGGAGTCTTCATAGAGCTTACTCAGGTGTGTCTGCACCTGCAGGGGTCTTCATAGAGCTTACTCATAGAGCTTACTCAGGTGTGTCTGCACCTGCAGGAGTCTCCATAGAGCTTACTCAGGTGTGTCTGCACCTGCAGGAGTCTTCATAGAGCTTACTCAGGTGTGTCTGCACCTGCAGGAGTCTCCATAGAGCTTACTCAGGTGTGTCTGCACCTGCAGGAGTCTTCATAGAGCTTACTCATAGAGCTTACTCAGGTGTGTCTGCACCTGCAGGAGTCTTCATAGAGCTTACTCATAGAGCTTACTCAGGTGTGTCTGCACCTGCAGGGGTCTCCATAGAGCTTACTCACGTGTGTCTGCACCTGCAGGGGTCTTCATAGAGCTTACTCATAGAGCTTACTCAGGTGTGTCTGCACCTGCAGGAGTCTTCATAGAGCTTACTCAGGTGTGTCTGCACCTGCAGGGGTCTTCATAGAGCTTACTCACAGAGCTTACTCAGATGTGTCTGCAGTTTCAGGGGTCTCCATGGAGCTTACTCAGGTGTGTCTGCACCTGCAGGGGTCTTCATAGAGCTTACTCAGGTGTGTCTACAGTTTCAGGGGTCTTCATAGAGTGTGTCTGCACCTGCAAGGGTCTTCACAGAGCTTACTCAGGTGTGTCTGCACCTGCAGGAGTCTCCATAGAGCTTACTCAGGTGTGTCTGCAGCTTCAGGGGTCTCCATAGAGCTTACTCAGGTGTGTCTGCACCTGCAGGGGTCTTCATAGAGCTTACTCAGGTGTGTCTGCAGCTTCAGGGGTCTTCAAAGAGCTTACTCAGGTGTGTCTGCAGCTTCAGGGGTCTCCATAGAGTTTACTCAGGTGTGTCTGCAGTTTCAGGGGTCTCCATAGAGCTTACTCAGGTGTGTCTGCAGCTTCAGGGGTCTTCATAAAGCTTACCCTTCATAGAGAACCTGCAGGGGTTCTATGACCACCATTGCTGGCAGAGACAGCTCATCTTGGCACACACAGCAGCACTTCTCTCTCACACCCAAGGAACACCCTCCCTCATGTCTGTCAGGACCCCTAACTGGGGCAGGCAGGAGCTGGTAGTCTCACTGCTAGGAGCATGTAAGCTGGATAGACCAAAGGACAGTGTATCCCAGATGCACTGGGGTGGGAAGGGCATTAAGACGTATCACACAGGTGAGGTAGGTTTATCTTTTCAAAACCAGGAAGGGCTTCCTGGCACCAGGCCCTCACAGGCTCCTGAGCGGTGGCTAGCTGCCAGCCTGTTCCGTCCATTCCTGGGACTGCCCCAGAGTTCGCCTGTGCATCTCCGCTGTGATCGCTCCCTGGCATCTCAGCAGCACTGCTTTCTCCTCATCCATGGCAGGTTTAAGCTGGAGAAATGCATACTTTTAAAACTTTTAAATAGGTTTGAAGTGGGTGTGTTAATAAGGGTCGCTCCAGGGGGCCTCAGGAGAGGCTCTCTAAGAGGTGGGAAGGCAGGAGGGGTCTGGGCAGGTGCAGAGGCCTCCAGCAGCAGCAGCTATGATTTCACACGTGTTTCCCAGCCCAGCTAGATGGTAACTACCTGGAGGATAAAGAATGTATTTTCTACATCTGCAATTTCCAAAGCACCTTGCACATGTTAAGAACATGATCGACATTTTAAAAACATACATCAGAAAATTGTTTATGAAAATACACATATAACAAATAACCAAATGAATTACTCATTTATAGAGTAACTACAAATATTTTTATTTTAATCTAAAAAGTTACTGGAAAAAACGCTATTGTCTTTAGGAATACCCTATAATACTCAGCCACTTGTTACATACTTTAAAAATGCTAAGTGTTTGTTTTCCCAACATGCTCTATCTTCCTGAATTGTCAAGGACATTTTCCTTAAACAGCACAATCTGCGCCTTAATTACAACAGCGCTTCATCTTGTCTTCTCCACTGAAAGAACGAATCCTCCATTTAAGGAAGAAAAAAACCCTCCCTGGATTTTCTCAGGGTCCCTGCCGGTCATTAAGATTGTACAGGCTATTTAATAGGAAGTCGCCATTAGGATCTACCGCTGGCAGACGGAGTCGTTCCTACGGCATCAGGAGCTGCCCAGACAGCTCTGAACTCTTCCCTTTCTAACTGACCTTGCAAACCTCATTCATAAACATTTGCTCAATTTCAACCTCTTCCTGGGAAGTACTATTATTACACTTAAATCTGCACTGTCTGTTACTCAGCCTAGTTCCGCCCATATAAGGTGGTGTCTTCTCAAACATTAAATGATCCTGTTGGAGCCCATAAGAAGACTGGCTGAGGACCCTACCAGGCCCTGCTGTGCTCAGGCCATGAGGACAGAGTCCACCCTGCAAGTGGGCTGCACCCCCCTACTGCCCCAACCCAGCAGGTCTGTGGGGAAGGAGAAGGGGCATTTGGCAAATGTGGAATTCTCTATATCTCTCCGACTCTTTCTCTCTCTCTCTCTCTCTGGGGAAAAATCCTAAAATTTTCCCTGCAAATAATAAAAACAAACTGTAAATTGCTCCATTTACAAATATGCCTTTTGACAAGGGCCTTCTGTTTCAAGTCCCCAGATCAGTAAGATTTGCTGCCCTGAACCTCGCAACTTCCTGGGGGGAGGAGGCTGCTCACTGGGTCCCTGGGCATGCGATCTGTGGTGAGGGACAGCTAATCTTGTTTTCTCTGGACAAACAGGTTGTGTGAGGCCTTGGGGTTATTTTGTGTCTGCAAGGAGGGTGGTTCTGTCCTTTCTGGGTGGAAAAAACAAAAACAAAAAAGGGAATGGATCGGTGGAACAGAAATGGCAGAAGTGCCCTCCTTGCAGCCAGGGGACTACCAGGCCTCCCACCACTTGTTTGTCCACAGAAGACAAGTTTTTGACCAAGGACCAGCTGAGCAGCCTGCTCCCTGCATCCCGCCGGCACGCAAGACAAAGAACGACCAGTACCCACCCCTAGCTCAGTACCCACACCTAGCTCAATACCCACCCCACCCCTTAATAACAACATTACTCAAATCTCTGCCCTGGGAGGGACTTACCTAACACTGTGATCACAGGCTGTGTGCAGCACTAGCAGGATTTCTCTGTGAGCTTACATGCCCAGCACTCCCCTCAAATGCGTGATGGTGCTCATCCTCCTCACACAATATCCACTCACCTCTGGAAGCAGCCCTGACCCCATGGTCCAGAGGCATAGTTGAGGCATCCATGTCCCTCTCCCCCACGTTCTCTGCAGTAATTGAGGGAAATCCCCTTTGCAGGCTCCTTAACAAAACCAAAACTCTGTGCTTTCTCCTTTCCCCCCTTTTCCCTTACCTTTGCTTCTCAGAAAAAGAATCAGTAGGTTGTGTCTCTGAACACAATCCTCCTCCTCCGTGGCTGTTCTCTTTCTTGTCTGTGGTTCTCTGAGCATACCTGCCTCCCTCCGTATCAGTACTTCTTTATGGAGGTACATTGTCACCAGCATTCAAGATACAGGCAAACATTTACACCAATTCACAGAGCAGCGAGGGCGAGAGGCACCCAGCCCAGGCTCCACCAGGTGAAACTGGTCCACAGGCCCCTGGAGAGGACTGGGTAACCGTTCACTGATGGGGAGCAAGAAAGAAATTGCAGAAAATCTACTATAGAAAAGGCCCAATTTCTAACCGAAGTTCTAATATGCTGGTTTTCCAGCAGTCTGTTTCTCTCTTAACATAAAATTATTCAGTACATATCCTCTGAAGCTAAGAGCAAAATGACCTGGTTAGAGGACAGGGAGGTGACCCTCCTGGGCTGTCCCTACCCAGCACCCAGAACGGGGGAGCATAGGCAGCAGGGACCATGGGTATGACCAGGGCTGGGCCCAAGGCTTTAGTAGGGACCTGGCCTGACCACCCAGGTGAGAAGAGGCCCCTGTGAGGGAGGAAAAACATGTCTGAGAACTCACACATGCCACCCTGTTTGAGGGGAAGAAAGTATCTGAATTACAGAAATGCTCTAGCACACAATACCTTCTACACCTGCCAAAAAGGAGAAAGATCAGCTGGGCTTTATGCTTGGTAAAAGTGGGCACACGTGTCTCCTAGACCTTCACTGGTGGATCCAGATGAACCTTTACTGTGGAAACGCAGTCACTGCAGTGGAGCCAGGCTGCTTTCTTTAGGAAGAGTGTCTGTGGGCTCCTGGGAACCGGACTGTGCCTAAGAATGAAAGTGTTTATACATGCAAGGTTTTCTAGCGACAGAAATCTGATAATTAAATTTTGTATCTTCACAAATTGAGGAGACTGGGTTTTTTTTTGGGGGGGGGGATAAACAAAAGTTCCCTGGAGGAGAAAGAGATATAATTTACTTCTGCTCAGAAAATCTCTTCCAGCAAATTGGGCGGCCTATGACATCCCTTTCCCAGTGTTCCTGGAGAAAACTGTAAAAGGAACAAATCATTTCATGTTGTTCTTATTAAATTCTGATAATAAAACGCTGCTCTGACATAATAAAATGAACATTAGACTTGCAGACTTAAGATCTGAGTCCAAGAACTGAAACACTGGATGTTTGTTTCCTGCCAAGCAATGTGGTGTCTTTGGCTATTTTGTTACGTCTGCAGCAACTGGGACAATGTAACCTTCACCCTCCCCTGTCCAGACAGCTTCATTCAGCATGCCTCAACCACAGGGACAGGCATTCCACAGGCAAATCCAGCAGGATTCAGTCCCCGGCGGGACGCTGGTGCACAGCTCAGGAGAGGTACATGGAGCAGCATAGAACGGGGTACAGGACAAGCTGACCCAGCACAACATGGTGGAGGGCAGAAGGTGGGGCAGGAGGGCCGGTGAGCTGGTCAGAGGAAGGGGCAGTGCCCATGCTCTGCTCAGCCACTGCCCAGTTCCTGCCAGGACAGAGAAATGAGGGAGACCGGAAATGGGAGGGTCTCGTGGGACAGGTCTGGGGCTCCTCCCCTCCGTAAAAGGACCTCGTACTTCCTGACCCCAACACTAGTCCGAGAGGAGGGTTTGTCTTCTGTTTCAGGATGCATGAATGTGTGCTATTTTAAAGGGAATAAAAGCTTTGCTCTCTCTTAGAAGTGGGAATAGTGGAGAGTCTTCTCATTTTTTCTTCTGCCAAAGTGCATTTGGTTCACACAAGAATAACAAGGGTCGGCTCGGCGCCTATAGCTCAACGGGCTAAGGCGCCAACCATGTACACCTAAGGTGGCGGGTTCAAATCCCCAGCCCGGACCCGCCAAACAACAATGACGGCTGCAACCAAAAAATAGCCGGGCATTGTGGTGGGCACCTGTGGTCCCAGCTACTTGGGAGGCGGAGGCAAGAGACTCGCTTGAGCCCAGGAGTTGGAGGTTGCTGT